>JANHFN010007880.1:4266-25949 GCA_032468175.1 Toxicocalamus goodenoughensis | reverse complement strand
AAATATAAATACAATGATTTGAATTGAGATGAGATAATTAAAATAAAATTGAGAAAATTAAAAGAGGGGAGAAGCTACGCCGAAAATGTAAAATAGTAATAAGATATGGAATAGAATAAAATGAGCATGAACCTGAATTTGTGTCTGTACGAAGAAATGTAACCCGGGATTATGCTGCTTTCAAAAAAAACGTTTTATTTGTATTTTTTTTCTCTTTGTGAAAACTCAAATAAAATTTACAAAAAAAAAAGTGTAGTCTCTCAAATCCAAGATCAATATTCCTATGGAAAATATTAAGGAAGGTGTTATATCCATAATTAGCCTTCCTTTCCTTTCCTCATTCATTAATAAACTCTCAAGGACCATGGATGAGGATGATTTTCCAAAGCAGATGATTTTCCAAAGCAAAAGAAGGATGGAAATATTCTAGTACAGTGCCTTCATAGAATTTTCAGAAACTTTTATACCAGAATCATGTATATATTATTTATTCAATTTCCACAACACCCATCTCACCTGTGACTCTGGGCAGCTTACAATATTATATCTCTGTAGAAAGAAGCAAATAACCTATTTATTCATTATAATAAAAAAGAATAAGAACAAATAAAAGAATCTGCCATGTGCTCTGGACATCTGTCCGGCAGGAATATGTAGTCCAAAGGAAGGGATTTCTTTTTAGTAGTCCTCATTAATATGGAATGTAGTGATTTCTGCACCACTGTCTCAGACCTAGATAAGTTTACTGAATAAATTCAAAACGAATTCTAGATTCAGTGTGGTGAAGTAGCAATCTACATTCAATCCATCTGGAAAAACTTTCACATTTCTCTACAAATAGGTTTAAAAAAAAAAAGTTTAGTACTTCATTATATGCAAGTGGGTAAAATATAATGAGAGGCTGAAATCATTTAAAAGAAAACATTCCCAAGTGCAATGAAATATTAAAGTTGCTTTGGCCAATGAGCCTTCATAGAGGGAGCAATGTTTGTTTTAATCGTTTTCCCAGTCTAATGGACTCTGCCTGCTTCTTTCTAATAGATAAATGCAAAAATGATCAACATTGCAACAGACTGGATCCATATACTGCTTTTGCATATGTAATTCAATAATGTGATGGACCCAGATTTTGATGGTGCTGAGATTCAAAAGCTATCTAACTTTCCTTGTTAGTTATATCCACACATTTATCTTGTTTCTTTCCCATATTCAAATAAGCAAGAAATATTTATTTACTTATGACACTTTCCTTTGTCCTAAAAGGTTTACCAAATCAAACAGAGCACTTCTGAATTATTATGGATGAAATGTCCATGTGTGAAAAAGAATGACCTCAAGCTACAGGAGAAATAAAACGTTTCAAGAAAACAGAACACCAAAATGATGAACAAAATGTTTTTGACAATGTGTATTAGCTGGACATTTAAACTAAGTGAAAAGATAACTCTAGCTTCGAGGTCACTGAACCATAATTATTGAAAGTCAGCATGCTGACCAAAATAATGGTAATAAAAACCCAGAGGACATATGTAGGATGAGTCATTCTTACCGGTAGTTTCCAGGAATTTGTCCTTATAAGTGAAAAAAAATATCTATCTAAAAATCAATGATCCTAATGAAACAGGTGGCTGTGAAAATACTTCAACAAAAGTTGTACATTTGTCTTTTTTAATAGTAGTAATTATTATTATCAGTATGCCCTGTACATTAATATATTGTCTTCTCAAAAGTAATTGTTCAGGGTTTTTTATGATCCTGGAAACCTACATATTCTTGCTCGGAAGTAATTCTAATTAGATCTAAAATATATATAATTATATCTAGAATAAAATGATATACATATATACATTACATATATGATAATATAAACGGTACATTTTGAAACAAATTGGCATGCTTGTAAATATTAACTGATTTTTTAAAAAACACAGCAATTCCTAAAGAACAATTGCTTATAAATCAGCAGCTTTAACAGCTTTAATAAAGTGAAGAATATATGTAAAATAATATCAAGGCAATCTTAAAATTATAGTTGGCCTTATTTCAGTTTGTAGCTCAGCTAAAAATCTCAATATCTATGGACAATAATTTTATATTACAGAACAATCATATTGGTATTTCTAAAACTGTATTTTAATGGTGAAATGTTTTAGGATTAAGAAGCATTTTAATTTTCCACTTCAGCCAGTCATGCTTTTTGTTTGTTTGTTTGTTTTGGAAAAATGCAACTTGTAGGGTGAAAACCTAAAATATGAAAATTCATATTTTATTACTAGTTTTGATTGCAGTAATCCATTATAATCAGTAATATCAACATATGTTTCTTTCTTCCACATAAGTGATCAGCTCCAAGGTGGTCTAATTGTTTATCCTGATCTTTAATGGACTAGCCTCAACCTTGAGTCCATTCAGTTTTAAGTCAATGTACCATTAAGTCAACGTACACATAGTCCATCTTTTTGCAAGACTTTCCACAGCTGCTGCCTCAGATCAGATTTAGATTGCCACTGTGTGCTATCTGTCTATTTCCCTGAAAACAGTGGTCATTTATCATCTGAAGTTGAAAGCTTAGTGGCACAAGTAGAGAAACAGCTGGAGATCTATTATGCTCTCAGGGCATACTAATTGCATAGTCGAGAAAGAGCTAACACATTACTCCATGAGCTAGTAGCCAAGTTTCATTTGTAATTATGAATTTTGCTGAAGAACTCCAGGATCTTTGATTTGCAATCAGAGAAAGGATTGTTTGAATTATGTTCATTACATGATGGCTATGAACAGGTGCATGGCGATTTGCTTGGCAGAAAATTGTCTTACATGATCTAGCTAAATGTTGAATTTCTAAGCCTTAGGTTCTGCCAAGAATATTTTTAGACAGGCTATCTTAGACAGGCCATTTCAGGCCTCGTACAACTTTGTACATCCTTGTAAAAGGTTGCATGCTTCAGAGTCAAAATTTTTGTGCCAGTCAGATAAATATGAGGTAAACTGCTCAATTGATAGTGATTTTAGATATTGATTTAATTTTCCCTATGTGGAGTTAATGTACTAAAATTGATCAAGGTCTAAAAGCAAGAATAGCAAGTTCTGAAAGGGACAGAAAAAAAGGAAAAAAGCTTAGCAGAGACTCACTTTGATGTGGTGCTTAAAGCACCAGGCTAGAAACTGTCCATTTAAGCTCTGCCTAACTATAGTCACTTGGGTGACCTTGGGGCAATCACTCTCTCTCTCTTAGGAAAGGCAATGGTAAACCACTTCCAAAACACCTTGCCAAGAAACTGCAAGGACTACAGTTGCACACACTTTGCTCAGTATGCCACATGCACTTCTGAAATTCATTTTTTTTAACTGCAGGCTTGTTCATATAGTTTCACATATTCAGAATACAGAGGTATCTCAATAAGTAGTATTATATGGCTTCCTTCTGGCAGTTATATTGTTTACAGTTGTCTTCACTGCACTATTTAGCCTTTATATAAAGTTTCTTAGAGCAGATACTGAGTGGGATAAGTGTCATTCATAGACTTATCTCTACTCCTCCTAATGTCTGAAGCAGAGAAGTTATGAATATTTTGCAATAATGTTTAGACTAGTGATAGTGTGACAAAGGGCAATACATTGAGATGGAATTCTGATAAAATAGAGACTTTTTTTAAATTTTATTGAACAAAAAGAAAACATTTAAAAACAGTGAACGTAGTGTAATCACACCTAATTGTCTTCCATAGTTATTTCGGATAATAAATAATACATATTTACATAATATATATATCAATATCAACACTTCTTTATACTCCTAATCTATTAACATCCTTATCTCATTTTAGTTTAACTTTTACGTCCTTCCTTTTTTTCCAACCATTGGTAAAACTTTTTCCATACTTTATAATATTCACATTCATCTTTGTTTTTTAATTCCAACCTTAATTTATGCATTTCTATGCATGTCCATATCTTTTTAATTATCTCTGCTTCATCTGGAATTTCCTTAAGTTTTCATTTTTGAACATAGACTAGTCTTGCAGCTGTAATCACATGTATTATTAGGTAAATCATATCTTTATTGTACCTCTCTATATTAATTCCCAGTAAGAAAAGTTCCCATTTATATTCAATTTCACCCATTTCCTCTAGCTAACTGAATTTTATGCCAGATTCATGCAAGTCCATCATGCATGATAGGACGATCAATTTTGGGGGGGGGAGCATTTCCAACAGATAGGAGATAAATGTGGGTACATTTTAGCTAATTTTGTTGGAGAAATGTGCCACCTATAAAACATTTTGTATAAATTTTCTTTGTATGATGTGGCCAATGTTATTTTTTTGTTTGTTTCCCATAGAATTTGCCATTTAGCTAAATTTATACTATGTCCAGTATCTTTCATCTATGCCAACATCATTCTTTTAATTTGTTCTTCCTCTAATTTATATTCCAATAATGCTCTATAAATTTTCCCTATCCATTTATCATCTGCTCCCAATAATAACTAATTCCCTGATATTTCATGTCTTTCCTGTATCGTGATTGGACTTGCACACCATTCCGGGTCCACTCCTTGCTCTTTCAGTTCTTGCCTTGATTTCAGTTCTCCCATCTCATTTAAAATATCTTCATATGTAATATGCTATTGAGTGGAGCAAATTTCGGTGCATTAGGGCTTCTAGTGTAGATAGCCATATATATGTTTCTATATATATATTTGTTTAGTTTTATTCCAGAGTTTTTGAGTTCCCAGGTAAACAAATGGGGAAGTTTCTTTATCCCCAATAGTGTTGCACTTTCCTAGAAAGAACTGGTTTGTAATTTGGATATGTTCCTAGGCTTATCATTTCTGTTAGAGGCCCAAGGAAAGTCTGTAGCTGCAAGTGTGTAATAGCTGTTATAACAGTTATTCCTTTTTCTTGACAGAGATAGGCTAACTATGTTTCATCTGGTACCCGTAATTTTAAATTTTGAAATATGCTCCTATGGGTATATTCTTGAGCTTGATCCAGAAACTCCAGTTGTTACAAAATGCAGGTTGCTGAATAAGGCATCTGGTCTTAATGCAAACTCTACATTTCTGTTGAAAAAAGTATGTTATTTACCAATGCTGAACCAGCTTCAAGCTTTTCCTTATGACATATAAAGTTCTGAACAAGAGACCTGACAAGACAACAACTAAGATTTTTAGGAAAATGTGTGAAATAGGCAGACTCCCATTTTACACTAACTTGAAAGGCTTCACTATAGTGATACCCATACTCTGCAATGGGCTCTTCCCCGAAATTCATGAAATAAGTATCATTACATCTTTGAGATGCTGTCACATGCCTATTGCTTCAGCTTGTCAATATTGGATGGATTCTATTTCCCTCAATCACAATCTTGTAATCACTTTGTTTTGTTGTTTAAATACTATTTTAATTCATTTTTATTATTGCATTTGAATTGCTTTATCCTAAATTATGTTATTAATGTATGAATGAAAAACACTATTCTTGTATCATTCTTGTAATGAAATGTGGGAGATGACTTTTGGAAACCGGAGGAAGACTAGACAACAATAAGATGAAGTAGCAGCTGAACTCACTGAAGGAATGTGGGTATGGGAAATGTCTCAGAAGGGATCCTCCCTAGTTTCTTGATGAGGTGAGGGAGAGATGTACTTTGACTTGCAAGCTTCTGGTAAGGTAACTTTACAATAGAGTTAGAGATAGTACATCTGGTGTGTTTCTTATCTGGACTACCTAGCAAGAAATTTATTTTCTCATTTCTCATTTCTCAAAGGCAAGTACCTAGATTTGACTGGAAATGCAACTGCATTTGAGTGTCTAAAAGGATGCAGATGACCAGCTGTCTTCAAGAAGTATAAATCCTTCCATTCCCCACCATCCAGTCAGAGGTGAGGGAGCTTCTTGGATGAGAAGCGAAACATGTTCAAAAGAAAAAACAAGTCCAGTTGCCTCTTGAAAAAGCACCACTGGAACTGTATTTGAGCTTTTGCTAACTTAGTGAATAATAAAAAGTATTTTTCCTCTGCTCGTTAACTTATTGATTTTCATTTTATTTAAAAAAATGCTCCAGCATTCAGGCCAGATGCAAAAAATCAGTCTACCATGATAATTAAATAGGCTCCAAGCCAATTCAGCCAAGAATTGTCAGAAAGAATGCAGCAAGATGGTTGTGCTAGCCAGTTTTTGGCATTGATATAAAGTTTCACTGAAGAAAGTTAAAATGACTTCATCAGATGTTGAGACAGGTGGCTGCATTCTGATCAGATGGAGACAGCTTATCAATATGCTTAGATTTCATTCTGGTTATTAACAGTTTTGAGATATTTTATTGGCTTCCGATTGTATTTTGTTGTTGTCATTATCATTGTGTGTATCTAGAAAGCTTCCCCATGCAAAAATGCTAACTTTGGTGATGAAATATATGAATTCATAGCATAGTTTTCTAATTTCCCAAGTAACATATTGATGAAAATTTTATTTCCCCATGTTGAATGTCAGTGTAGAGAAACATCTGTCTTATGCTCTTCTTTAAAAAAAAACAGGAATGTGACAATTTCACATTCAATATTAAATTTCTTTGAATTTCTTAAAAAGTACTTCTTATTGTATGATTACAATTTAAGGGAATATTTCAGTAGCATACAGAATAAAATAGAGAATAATCTCCATAGAGATGTCCAAAACATCATCTTGTTTTTTATTGGTAAAGATTGAGGGGGGGCAGTTGTGTGAATAAAATTTAAATGGTAGCTGTTTATCTTCAGGCAGTGGGCAGTAGGATACTGAGCTGAAGCAACATTAATGTCAATAAATCAGATCCTCAAGTATACCACAGTATTCTTATTATACATATTATGGGGACACTACAGAAGAACACTCTGATCTCCTTGGAAAAAGGAAGAAAGGAAAAAAGGAAAAAAGAAAGAAAGAAAAGGAAGGGAGGGAGGGTGGGAGGGCAATCATTTTGTAAATTTAGACTACATTTATCTGAGGATGGTATTAACTGATTATGTACTATCAAAGCAATGGATCTTAGCAACCAAATAGACCCAGAGAAGCTATTTGCCTACTTGGACAACTGCAACAATGAAAAGGACCAGAAAATGTCAGAAAAAATGTTATCAGTCATTCTTGGTTGCCATCTGCTGGTTGTCTGGATGTTGTTGCTGATATATGATATCCTTACTGTAAGAACTTTTCTGTAGTCTTTGGTACCTTAGGTCTAAGCAGACAGCTAGATTAGTAGGCAGAACAGAAAGAGTCTCACTTTGAAATTCAAGTCCTTATTAGGCCAGAATAGCAGAAAATCAGTGCGATCAAATGTACAGAAAGCTACATAGCTGTTCTTATTTGTAATCTGATAACCAATGCATATTTACTATAAAATAAGTAAAAAAAGATTTAGAATTATGTAAAAACAATGAATTGAGAGGAAAATTACTTTGGTGTAGTAGTTAAGGCACCAGGCTAGAAATCAGGAGATTATGAAATCCCTTTTGACTGAGGTATGAAAGACACCGGCTGGGTGTTTTTGGGCCAGACACTCTCTCTCAGCCATAGGAAGGCGGCAATGGAGAGCCACTTCTGAAAAATCTTGCCAAGGAAACTGCAGGAAATTCAGGCAGTCACAAGAAGTCAACAGTGCCTCAAAATAGCCATGTGCGTGCACACACACATACACACATGTAGGGTGAGAGATCAGCTCCATTCACCTCACGGGGCTATTTTTGTTTGCCACTTTGGGTTGCTTATATGAGGATATCAATAAAAACAAATGCATACTATAATAGTCTGGACTCTACAAATAATAAAAATAATTTATCTGGATAATATATTTTAATTAAATGAATGAAAATGAATTTGATAACAATTTCACATAAAAACATGGTTTTTATTCAAATGGAGAAATGATACACTTATGTAAATCACAGTACAAATTATTACAAGTAACAATTACCAGTTTTCATATATCAGAGATAATTTCTGCTAAATTATCAGCCAGGGGTCTACTTAGACATTCCTGCCTGGGAAATGAAATATTTACTTGAGGATTCATTTATTAAGCAAAAAATAATTAGCCAATATTTATTTCCAAATATCACTTTTCATATTTTTCTTTTCATTTTGGGTTCATACAAAATTCTGTGCCATAACAGATACTTTTTTTGCTCTACTTTCTTTATGACTGAGTAGGAAAAATTAAGATTGGATGGCATAATTATTATTTTGTATACTGCATTATTATTTTGGATACTGCTGCTGCAGAGAGGAAGGGGTCAAGCTATTTTCTAAAGCACCTGTAGGCCAGACAAGGAATAATGAGAGAGATTTAACCTGGAAATAAGGAGAAACTTTCTGACAGTGAGAACAATCAACCAATGGAAGAGCTTGCCCTCGGACGTTGTGGGAATGCCATCACTTGAGACTTTCAAGAAGAGATTGGACTGCCATTTGTCAGAAATGGTGTAGGGTCTCCTGCTTGGCAGGGGGGGTTGGACTAGATGACCTACAAGGTCCCTTGCAACTCTGATTATCTGTTATCTGTGTTACTATGGTTGTCAAACTTACCGAACCTCCTACTTTTTGTGACTATTAAAATACATATATTTCATTAATATAACTTTATTTAACTCAGTGTTGGTTTCATATTTCCTTTTAGGATGATAGCCATCATTTAATCAATACATAATGCTGTAAAATATTTTTATGGGTGGACCAAAACATATTCCTTTTTATTTTCCCTTTTTTGATCATCACCCTCTCAAACTGCTATGAAATAAAATTATGTGCTTGTATAATATCTCTTTATTTTTCACAACACTTTCAATTTTTTAAAAAAACTATGAAATCCTCTTTCAACATAGTTAGACATGCAATGTGTTTTGATGGAAATGAATTTTCATGGTTGTATTGTTGGAAGTACAATAGATCATATTATATTTTAACAAAAAGGGGCTTCAAATGCATTAAGAATATACAGTGTTTTTAAGTAAAAGTACACCTAAAGGTAGTAAAAAGAAGAACAATTGTTTGCACATAAAGTCTTCTGTGATTGCAATTTTTATGTGTGTAGTTTGTTTTCTCTAAATGTTATAGAAATTTACTGAAGCAAACAGAAATAGGACTTTGCCTTGAGGGTAAAGAATGGCAAATTAAACAGAAGCTATAAACAAAAAGTAATATAAAATTCTTTCCTTTTCCTTAAGGAAGCACCTTCTTTGTAAAAGAGAAGATGTTAATTTCTGTAATTAAACTGAATAATTTCTGAATATCAGAGATTAGTATGATACTGTAACAAATAAGCTGAATTTAAACAGAAGTTCAGAGAAAATAGAAATATCTACTGTAGATGCAGAAAACTTCAATTGGAAATAAAATAAAATATGCAGTAGAAAATGGAAAGAATGGTGCAAGACTGGATATTTGAAGAAAAGCAAAAAATGAATTTCTCTAAGCAGGCATGAAATTTCATTTTGAACATTAAGTATTTTTATGCCACATTTCATGCTGAACATTTAGTTAAATGAAATTATAGGGATTACTACTAGAATTGGTTGAAATATGATTTTACAACCATCAACATTGTGAGTGATATACTTTACATTCAAAAACTTTTACCACAGGTTTGGTGGGTGTGGCTCGGTGGGCACTTTGTGTGCACGTGCATGCCAAACACGCACTTTGCACAGGTGCAGAGGTGTTTGTGCAGGTGCAGAGGCATTCCAACTCAGCTCCTGTAAGCCTGCACAATCTCGGTTGCTTCAGCAGCTGCCGCGCAGCACTCTTCTGTGCTGCTCAAAGCAGCTGCGCTTCAAAAGCAGAAGATAAAGGTGAGTATGGCAGCCCAGGAGGGTGGGTGGGCCCAACAGCAGAGTGGTGTAGAGAACCAGTTCAGTGTCTGCTGCTCATCGCCGCTACCAGCTCAGCAGAACCGGGCCTAACCAGTAGCATTCCATCACTGCTTTATATCATGCAGCTATGCACAACACAAATCAACATCACCCCACTTTTCTTGCAATGCTTCCCTAACTTTCATCTTGTTCTCAATCTTTAAGTGAGATAGGTTTCAGTTATTTTTGGCTCTGATAATGCAGATAAATAGTTGCAGTGGCGCAGTGGTTAGAATGCAGTAATGCAGACAACTTCTGCTGATCACCGGCTGCCAGCAGTTTGACAGTTTGAGTCTCACCGGCTCAAGGTTGACTCAGCCTTCCATCCTTCTGAGGTTGGTAAAATGAGGACCCAGATTGTTGGGAGCAATATGCCAACTCTGTAAACCACTTAAAAAGGGCTGTAAAGCCCTGTGAAGCAGTATATAAGTGTAAATGCTATTACTAATGCTATATTCCTTGACTTACAAACATTCATTTAGTGACCATTTGAAGTTACAATGGCACTGAAAAAGGAGCTTACGACCATTTTTCACATGACCATTTCAGCATCCCATGGTTACATGATCAACATTTGGATGTTTGGCACCTGGTTCACATTAATGAAGGTTGCAATGTCCTGGGGTTATGTAATCACCTTTTGTGACCTTCTGAAAAGCAAAGTCAATGGAGAAATCAGATTCACTTAACAGCTGTTTTACTAACTTAACAGTTGCAGTGATACACTTAACAACTGCATAAGAAAGGTTGTTAAATGAGGCAAAACTTACTTAACAACTGTCTTACTTAGCAACAGAAATTTTGAGCACAATTGTGGTCGTTAAGTCTAAGACTAACTGTATAGCAATGGTGGACATTGATTTTTTTAAAAATGAATTCAATAGTAGCTACCTTTCAGCCTAATTCCCAAGCCATTCAAGCTATAAATGAGGCAAGATTCCAGATTATGTAATTTAATCTAGACTCTAGATTACAGTTAATATGTAAACAAAAGTGGTTTGTCCAAAAGTAATGAATTGTTTAAATTTATTGTTTATATGAGTTTCTGATTGATCTCCTTACTTAAAGTCATATTCTTTGATGATTATGTATAAAGTAATGTGGTTTTGTCTAGATTATTCAAAAATTATTTGTTTCCAGCAATTTTTATTCCCCAGAGGGTGCTATTAGCTTGGTAGAAATAAAGTAACTGTTGGTATTTCACAATCCATTAGGGCTATGCCTATTTTAAAAATTATTTGAAAGAAATATTTTGGATTTTCTACAATCATTTTTCTGCTATTCATTGAAACAATTTGACATTTTTCAAGCCTCAGTATGAGCTTGAAAGGAAAAAAAATGTGTTTGGTTTATGGAATTGACATAATATGTCTGTTAAAAGAGCTGCAACTTTTTTCAGTCTCAGATGGATGTCTAGTACTCTTCTTTGGATGATTTTTAAAATGTCTGCAATACTCCTTCCAAAAAATCAATGCAGTATTTCTCTAAAAAAGTTCTCTGCTGTGATATATGCAACTATGTCACCTCTAAAATATTAAATCCAGCACACCCACTAAAAGCCAATGCTTTTAATTATTTCTCTTAATTTTCTTCAGGATTTGCATTTGTATGAATAATGTTCATGCAAAGTAATTAAAGACTGGGCAAATCCTGTCCCTCCTCCTTTAGTTTTTCTCTAATTAAGAAGTTAAACTGAAATAATTCTTCATGTCAATATGCTCTGCCCTTCTGATTAAGGCATATCCATCACATTAATTTTGATAAACATATTCAAGCTCTCATCACAAGCTGAGCCTATCCCCTATGGTTCTGCAATAGCAATAGCAACAGCAGTAGCACTTAGATTTATATACCACCCCAAACTGTTTTATAGCACAATCTGGGCAGTTTACAATGTCAGCATCTTGCTCCCAACAATCTGGGGCCTCATTTTACTGATCTCAGAGGGATGGAAGGCTGAATTAACCTTGAGCTCATCAGGATCGAACTCCAGGCTATGGGCAGAGTTTGCCTGCAATATAGCACTCTAACCACTGTGCCACCTGAGAGCAATTGCAATGGCTATCTCAATCCCTGATATGCACATTCAGAAAACATGCACAATGAGAAGTCCAACATAAATAGCAAAAATTTAAATGTTAAAAGACTTCATGACATTTTTTTATTCAAAAGAAATATTTTTTTATGCACACTTATAAGAATATGTGCAATTGAAAGCTACTGCTTGCCTGTTATCAATATTTAGATTGATTTATGTGGCTCAGAATCAAGAGCTTGACAGATGGTGAACTCAGATATTTTGCTTGGGTCTTGAACTTTCATATAAAAATAAGAAAAAAATTCTTGAAAATATTATTTATCTTTACCTACAGCTTTGCATGGCCTAATTTTCATTTAAAAGAAGTTCATTAATATTTTTATTGTTCCCAAATAAATGGAAAACCTTTTTAATGCAATTTTCCTAGTTTTTCCAGTTTAGTGCAGATGAAAAACTTGATACATTGTGTCAGTTTCAAAGAAGTGGGTTGATAACTAGGTTACAAAGTAACATTTTTAACAGGTTTTATTCTGATTATGACACAACTATGCTTTTGACAGAAAGCAATTTTGACAGAAGGTTTCCCATTGGCAATATTTGAATCTTCATTACTTGATAGCAAGTTCATGCAAAATAGGATAAGCATTCAGCACCAAAGTCCATAATTGCTCACAGATTCAACATTGAATAAACTGGTTGACTGCAATCTGTCACCCTTGAGACAATAATTTTCCATAATTGAAAGACCGACATGACAAGACCCTTTATCCATAGTCTGCATTCCTAATTACATATAAACATCGACAATAAAATTTAGGTTTTATTTGGGCAAAAGCCCTTCTTAATATTTTATATAAAATGCAAATATAAACAAAAGATTGATCATATACATCAAAGAATAAAAAGCATGGTTTTTTCCTGTTACAAGTAATTTTTAACATGGATTTATAGAACTTCATATTTCCAAATAGAATAGCTTCTAGCATAGCACATAAAAACACAGATTAAAAATGTAATATACCATAGGTTTAGATTTTATTTATTGTCCTATCCTTAAGAAAATCTACTTTCTGCACGACTTTTTACATGATATGATTTCCATAAAAATGAGTACATTCTATCATATTCTATTAATTATCTAAAATAAGTTAACCTTTTCATTCCACTTATTAGTACCTGATTAGTAGTCATATTAAACATTGACTGCTTCTTGCCTATTAAGACTAGAATAACCTCAATTAATAATGTATAGTTCACTTACATAGTGTCATGCCCCTATTGGAGTCTCAATCCAAGGAGGAAGACATACAGCTGACAGGGAGTGGGAGTGTGGCTCCATTGGCTGTGGAGGAAACTGGGGAAGGGCAAAGTCTGGCTGGACAGAACAGAAAAGAGATAGAACAAGGGATAGGAAGTTCAGAGGAAGATCCAGGGCCATTCCCTCTTCATCCTAGGGCATGCAGGGAGGAACGGAGAAGAGAGCAACGCGGGTTGCATGGCTTACGGGGGAGTAAAGGGCCCCGATTCCCTTTATTAGCCACAGCTGGGAAGAGAGTTTAAAAGAAATGCATGCTGAGTGCAGCAACTTTTGGGAGCAAACATGAGTTTATCTTGTGTTGACTTTGGTTATCTGTGTTCCTGGCATCTTCCCAGCCATGTTGAGTTATTGCCGTGCCTTCACATCTAGAATTATTGCTCCTGCCCTGCTGGACCAATTACCTCATTTTGTCATGATTGGACTTAGTTTTTTTGATTAAATAAAGGGACTCCTACAGATTATCTGACTGTGTTGCCATTGTGCCACGCCTGGGACATCACACATAGCTTATATTGGGACTGCAAGGAGAGATCAAGTATGGTGATGTAATAAAGTGAAATGACTCAGCGAAAAAGAAAGATTTTTCCTATTAAGGTTGTTTTTTGTTTTGGCATGTTTGAGTCAATGTTGATTCCTGGGACTACCTGGATTAATTCATACCATTTTCTTGGCAAGATTTTGGAAATAGCTTGCCACTGCCCCATTTTGTATGACTGAGAAAGAGTAATTGTCCCAAGGTCAATGGATACCTTTTTGCTTCCAAGTCCATGTGCCCTTACCAAACACACACATTGCACTACAAAAAGTACAATGGGATTAAACAACCAACTTAATGAAAATTACCGATATAGGGAAATCACCATTGTTAAATATAGTTTTTAGCTGGCTTTAAACTTATAATTAGGAAAATTGATGTGATTTATAGGTATGTAAACAACTATACAAATATCCTAAATTCTGAATTCCAGTTGCCTTGATTAATGATTTCCATAGCTGTCTTAAAAAGACAACTGACTAAATAGATTTTTAGAATGGTCACTAAATGTCATTATTACAGTGTTTTTGCAATCACTACAGATTATATATTCATCTGTGGAACCACAGAAATGACCGTTTGAATTTCAGAATATTCCTTTGGAAAAATTACCATTACAGCCTTAAACAAAATCTTCATATCAAATCTTCTGTTTTGTACAAAATTGTATCCTACAATTTACTCTTCCAAGAAAGACCTGAGAAAAATTATGCATGTGAAAGATACTTTAAAAATGGTTGCAGGATTTTCACAGAAGAGTCATCTATTTGCCCTTACACCTTGCAGAAAGATCTAAAAGGAAGGTTACAATTAATGCCATTGAACACAGAGAAATGGGCATCTTTTCTTAACCAGTACTTGTATATCCTGCCACTCCTCTTTTACAATGAATAAAGAATGCATATTTGTCAGGCCTGTAAGTTAACAACTGGTTATTAAAATGCACTGTTACCAAGGGGCTTTTTCCTCTGCATCTGAATAATGCTGACGAAACATTTATACTTGTTTAGCTGGCATTTATCCTAACAATTGTCAAAAAGAATTAACTGTACCAGAAAAAAAGTGCCCTATTAAACTGCAACCATTCATCAATGACTGCCACTGATAGGTCAAATAGAAGGAAATCTTCATAATAATCTAACAATGCAAAAATAGAGGCTATGTATATAGTATGTCCCTAGCCAGAAGTAAATGTATTTATTTTAAGCAATAGTGAAACTATTTTTCTCTTTGAATTTTTCCCTTCAGCAATCAACAATTACTTTCCTCTCTCCTATCTGGGAATGATGTCATCCAGCTATATTTGTGTAAATGCAGGCAAGCTGAAATATCTGAATATAGAACTCCAATCAATCAAAGAAGACTTGGGATTGTTTTTCATACCTCTCTAGAAACCTCATACGATATGCCATGGATGAACTGCAGTTGCATAGTGGTTAGATGCTGTTCTGCATGCTACTTCTACTGACTCCTGGCTACCTGCAATTTGGCAGTTCAAATCTCACCAGGCTCCAGGTTGACTCACCCTTCCATCCTTTTGAGGTGGGTAAAACAAGGCACCAAATTGTTGGGGCAATATGCTGACTCTGTAACCACTTAGAGAGGACTGCCAAGCACTGTAAAGTGGTATATAAGTCAAAGTGCTACTGCTATCTCTAGCTTGGTTCAAGACAGTCTTAATCAATAAATTTAAATATTGCAAGGTATCACATGGTTTTTCCTCATGTGGTTAGGATGCTGGGTTGACAATCAGCAAACTCGGATTCGAGACTTGAGCGCTGATGTGTGACAAGGTGAGATCCCATCATTCAATCCAACCTAGAAGTTCAAAATGATGCAATTGCAAATAGATAGATAGGTACCATTTTGGTGGGCACATTAATCAGGACATGAAAGGAATTCCCAGGTAGGTGTCCTGGGGCAATGGTGACGTCAACAGCTAATCCTTTCAATCCAGAAGCACCTTGGTGCTTCCAATATGAAAGCTAACGAATATTCCAAGAGAATAAGCCTCTAAGTAATTTTATTTTTAAAACAACTCAGGTTGTATTGTATTTTTTGGACATGCAAAGATTAGATCATTTTAGTCATTGCAATTATACAGTTATAGTGTGAAGTGATCGAAATTCAGCTAAATAATCTCATGTACCTTTAAAAGAAATAATAAAAGCTACATGCTTCATTGTTTGTTGATTATAAAAACTCAGATACATACTGTAAACAAAAATAATACAAGACCTGAAACATATAAATCCATAACAAACATCTCCAACTAATGGCCTCACTCTATCTGTGATGATTGGTTGCCTTGACTGGTGCTTAATTACATCTCATACTCTTTTTGTGGCATATTAAATGGGACAGTAGTTATGTTTTGAAATTAGTGAGATAAATTATTTTTATTAATTCTAGGGTTGGCATAAATTGGAAAAATACACATAAAGTGCAGTTTTCCTTTGCTATTTTTGGTGAATATGTTCTTCCAACTGCCATTCCATCTTATATTTTGTTGGCAGAGGAGATCCACTGAATGAACAAGGTGTTTTGTTATATATATTTGAAACATTATCATAATTAAGTTTTCTCAAAGCAAATTTAAGTTGAACTGCTATTCAAAAAATCTACCAGCTAAAATGTGAATCTGAGGAACAATGCCGTTTCACTTCTCTGGAAGGAGAAGTTTTGGGTGACATGTATTGGCCAATCTACTATCCTAAAGTATTTGGTTCTGTAAGATATTGCTGGGGGAGAATATAAAGGGATATTCCAGAAGGACTTTTTCAGGAGTGGCCCTTCCAATTAGATCTTGATGAAACTGGCTCTAAGCAATCAGCCAAATTTTCATTCTTTTCTTCACAGTCCACATTCAAAGACTGTATGCAACAGATGCTGATTATTAATTATTTTCTGTTTCTTAACATGCACTTCACAGCCTACTCTCACACAGTTATGCAAGATTCCATTCTGTAATGATTATCTATCCCATGATCAACATCAGCAATTTCTCTATGGGGTTGTTACCGTACTTAATGTATGCTTTCTATTTAAAATACTAAGTTCTGTTCATATTCAGAAACTATTCAAGCTTTTCCAAAATTAAAAAGGGAAACTGTATAGGCTTTATTTTATCACATTTTTATCTCACTGGCTTGCTTAAATTTTCATTATATTTTGATAATGATATATTTCAAAGAATTGCATCTTTTCAATAGACACACAAAGCAGAATTTAGAAGATCGTGATTAATGTACAAATAATTACAAATAATCACCACAAAATACAGTTCATTTATTAAGAATTCTTGAAATCTAATGATGAAGATTTAAGGGATGGGAAGTGATCTGAATATTAATAGTCAGAAACAATTATATAACAATTTAGTGAATATGTGCCGTTTTAATATCTAATATCTCTAAAGTGATAAAATAGAACAGCTGGAGGAAAGAAATCATTTAATAAGAAACCAGATTGTTTCCTGTCATAGGTATTTGTCCAATCTGCTATTTGCACAGCAGGGCTAAAGTTTAAAGGGAAAAATTAATTTACCATTTCATTTGTCTTCTGTTCCTCTTGAAACAAAAGCAAAACATGCCTCCCAATCAAAAAAATCTAGTTACAAATGAATGCACAAAAATATGTCACTCCTCCACTCTTCAAATATGTTGAATATTTCCAGCCAATGAAGATAAAATAAAGCAAATAATGTTTTATAATGTGTATGTGTGCGTATATAGACATGTATAAATATATTGTATATACATACTATACACACATACACAGAGAGAGAGAGAGAGAGAGCATGTAGACAAATATTCCTTCACATTAGCAAGGAAACTTACCAGAAAGCAACCACAAACCAATTTCATAATATATGTAAATTCATATTAATTATTTACAGGTAAACCATGAGAGTAATCCACGTAAGGCTTAAATATATCCTACAAAACTTTCAATAATTGACACCAATTAATAGCAATTCTCAATATTTCTTAACATTCTAGATTTTCTACTGGTACAAAGAAACAAATGGAAGCCATTCACCATGCACCATCAAGCATATACTGTTTATTGAACGAAGACTCTTGTTTTAGCATTTTATGTGATACAGCAAATAACATATAGAAAATAACAATATCACATTTAGTTCTATCCAGTAATCCACATGTTTTTCACATTTTTCATAGCGGTCAAGTTTCATTTTATTATTCAGCATTTCACTTCACAATTTCTTCTCAGTCAATACCAATTTATGCAAGAATACATTTGTAGTAATATGAACAACCTGAAAGGATACTCCATCATGCTTTTTAGATATGTAAAACAGCTAAGAAAAATGGACTGAAATACATACATTGAATCAGAGAATTTTATGGATTAATGTTCAATTAAAACCAGGACTATTCCATTTAGGGTTGATGGATATGTTAGAAGTAATGGAAGATTATTTCATGATTACTGGAGCAAGATTATTACTTGCAAAAGATGGAAAGATTCAGCACTATCCACTATGAAGAAATGATTAATTAAATTGACAGACCATTCTTCTATTTTCTTTTTTAATTGCAATTTTAGCTTTTTTCCAATTGGTGTCTTTTTCACTTTTTCTGTTCTAACTTAGTTTGTTGTAGTTCTTATTCTTCTTATAATTTAAAAGTTATATGAAAAAAGGAAGATGTATGTAGTTAAAGCTAATTATGGTGCCAGATGAATTAATTTAAACTTACTTCTAATCACATACTCAGTTTGAATTTCTGTTTCTGTAGACTAGATGTATCCTTTAGAGATTCTACCATGTCTCATTTATTTTTAACTACAGCCCACAGTGTGATGTAATCACACATCTGGTAGGCACATTACTCAATCGTAGTTCTGTATCACTGATGAATCAGATGAAAGACCATAGCCCCAGTATTAATTCTTGGGGGAATTTCACTATTTATGTATCTCCACTGAAAGAATTCCCCACTGAATCCACACCTTTTTCCTTTATTCAATGAATAGATAAAATAGCCAAGAAAATTATATTATATAAAACTATATCTAATTGAAAAATCTACAAAATAACTTCTTTGAAACTGCCTTAAAATTATATTACTAGTTCATACCATACAATTTCATAAATCTAGGCTAAGTTTGCACATTCCTGGACTTTTATAGTTATATGGCACAGATACTGAAGTTATTTTTCATAAAACTAGTGCATGATATTAATATTTTTCTAGTTTAAATTCATCAAGTGACCTTTTAATGGTTGCTTGTGGGCCCAAGGCACACAAGGAATATTCAGCAGACATCAGTAGCAATTTGCTTCAAATACATGATGCTCTATCCCCTTGCCAACATGGATAGCTCATGAAAAATAGCTACTTTGTAAGTGAAGCAATCTCATCAGTATAATTTAATTCTGATGGTGATATATGGCTTTTTATGATGACAGATAGCTACTCTGGTAGTGTATGAGCTTCAAAAATCTATAGAATAATATGATTAGTTTGTCAATCAGATGTCATGTATAATCAGAATCCCAAAATATCTAAAACAGAGCAGCCATGGCATTAGTAGTCATAAATAATACTTTAAAAAACTAGACTCCTTTTTTAATGTATCATAAAGATACGGGCTTCAATGTAAATGAATCTTGATATTCATTTGAATGGTTTAACTTCAAAGAACTTCTCGATATGTTATAATGGGGAAATAAAAGTCAGATTCTTCACTTATAATAAAACCTTAACTACACAGATGTCTAGGAAGTCAATGAATTGAGAAAACATTCATTTGTGATTTTAGATATATTTTATTTTATATTTGAATATGAAACAAATGTCCAAGAAATTTTCAGCAAAATTAACCCAGCTTTGAAATGCTTTCCCAAAACAAACTTTCCCACTGATTATTTTCTTAGTGTGATGATGATGATGATGATGATGATGATGATGATGTTGACAATCATATTGTTACATTAGTCAGGAGATTACAGTGCAATTGCTGAATAGTAGTTTGGCTTTCAAATTACTAACTCTGCTGTAGGAAACACTTGCACCTTCTCATGGTGTGCCACAAGGGGTTGAGCTGGTTTCTCACCAGAAAAAAAGACAAACAACTCTTCAAGGCCTCCTTCCTCCCCAGGGTTGCCTCACAGGATTCAGAGGGCAGGAATCTGACTGCCTGCACAGAGCAGCAACTCATCCCCTTCCCATACCTATTTTATCTACTTGCATAGAACATGCTTTTGAATTGTTAGGTGGACAGAAGCTGAGACGAGTGATGAGAGTTTATCCCGACACACAGTGTTAGAACTGAAACTACTGGAACAGAAACCATTTCCAGGTCATTAAGGCACTGAGTCACCGCACCTCTTTCCTAGTGACAGATGAAAAAAAATTAATGTATTTTTTGCTTTTTGATTACTGAGAATTATTGAGATTATTGAGAAATTTTATATGCAATAATATTTTAATTTAGCAGACATTTTGAGACAAAATGTGTCTGTTAAATCACAAATATGCTTTTTGAAGAGACAACTGGACTTTCTGGTTTTTCTTTAAAGATGTTTCACTTCTCATCCAAGAAGCTTCTTCAGCTCTGGATGAGAAGCTAAATGTCTTCAAAGAAAAACCAGAAAGTCCAGTTGCCTCTTGAAAAAGCACCTTTGGAACAACCATGAGAATGACTGTTAAGTCTTAATTTACATAATTGATATCATAGTTATATAATTAACTTTATTACACTGATTTCTATCACTGACATAATTATATAATTGTGCTAATGATGTAAATTGTGGCAACTGGATGGACTTTAGAAAAGAATTATTTTTTATTTGGGGAATAAGTTCAAATTACTTTATGGAAACAATTTTCTAAATCTATTTTTTCACATCAAATATAAATTGATTAATAATTTAAAATGATTGTTCAGATTAGGATTACACAATATTTTTTCTAAGCCAGGGGCACCTTTCTTCTCTGAATAATATGAGAGTAGGAGCACCCAAAAGTTGTATTCAATTTCCTTCTATATATATATTTTAAGAAAAATAACTAATTATGTAACAATCATCTAAGTCATTTATAATCTCTCTTTCTGTCACATAAACATTTTTGACTTAATAAAACTTTTAAAGGTCTCTCATTTAAGTCACCGAAATAAGTTAGTTCTAGAAAAACAATGCATGTACAACAAACTCTTTATCCTCATATCAATCATTCTATTTAATTTAAATAAAAACATTCACATTCATAATCTTGAAAGTGTAATCCAGTATTTAAGATTTGTCATTGAAACCTAAAAAACATAAAAATAATTTAAATATACACAAAATGGGGAAAGAGATGACATGAAAAGAAAAAAGAAACCTTTTAAAACTTGCAATAGTGAACAGATGGGAAAGACTTTCTACACAGCACTAAATTAGCAGCTGCTACATCAATGTAATTTTATACAGTCTAACATCATGAAAGGGGCTTTGTGAGAATGTTAGGCTTTTGAACAATATAACAAGCTTGTCTAAGTAATTACTTAAAATCAGATCTGAGGCCTATAGAATTTTTCAGCTTTTAAATTTCTATTTGGAATTATAATTTTTAGACAGATGTGTGATTCTAGGAAATCAACAAATATTAACATGAAATATAAAATTGACAAAATTAAATGCCTATATCCATGATGGCGAACCTATGGCACGCTTGCCACAGGTGGCAAGCAGAGCCATTTGTGCCGGCATGCAAGCAGCAGGCAAACTTACCTCACTGGGTATATGCGCAACTCACAGCTGATTTTAGGCCGGCTTGAGGAAGGCTTCTGCAGGCTTTGCAGGCCGAAAACTAACCCCATTTTGTCACTTCCGATATTTCCATTGAATATCCGCATGATATTCAGTTTTGAGCTTTTCCTGAGAAGTTA
>JANHFN010007879.1:21801-33250 GCA_032468175.1 Toxicocalamus goodenoughensis | reverse complement strand
CTTCAGCTGCCGAACGAGGCACAGCTGCAGTTAAAAAAGCAGGAAAAGAGGGCTGTTTCAAAGGCTGCTTCTCTGCAGGCAGCTGCTGCTGACGATTTACAGGCCTGCAGGGAAGCTTGTAAATCCCGAACCGGTACTTAACCCTGTCGTATCCCACTCCTGCCCAGGACTGTAAGTTATACAAAAAAATTGACACAAAAAATGGAAGCAGTGAGTCACTCTTGTATTTTTTGCTAAGATCACTAGAAGCTGGCTTGATTCAAAGGATATTTTAGTCTCATGTACATCATTGAAAGAGAACTACTGATGTGCAAATCAGGGCTGCATGTGGACCTTTCGCTCTCAGTTGTTGTGGGGAGAGAAATCTATTATTTCCACAGAAAGCTTTTTGATGAAAAAAGGAAAATGTTGGAGGCTACTGCCAGCAGTAAGTACACTTGTGCAAGTCCATCACCAGGAGAAAATATTCTGTCTGAAGCCAAATACAATTGACGGCACTTTAAAATTTCAGTTATCAGCATAAAAGCATCTTTCTTCAAAAATCAGATGGTACTGCCGTATTCCGTTTGATTCAGCTTCTGAGTTCAAATAAAACAAAAGCATTTGGAAGCAGAATGTCCATGAAAAGAAAATGGGACTTCATTTGCAAGCTATCCCAAACAGGGTTTCCAAATGAAAACATAATCAAATGATCCCTTGTACCTACTGGAATTATTTTATGTCTTCCAGGTGTTGAACTGCTACCACCCCAGACCAGCATGGTTGGAAGGCCAACTCCTCTGGAAGACACCAGGTTAAGAAAGACCAATATTTCCCCTTGGGATAATTGCCCCAGAATAGCCTCAACTATACTATCAAGAGTGTACCTGTGTCTAGTAAGAGCTCAAATCAGAAAGAAAGATAGACGTGGATGTTTAACAGCATTCATGATATCTTTATAATGGGAGGGGAGAAAGAATAATCAAAAGCGCTATAAATTTACACATACACACAAAATAAAAAAAAATAAAAATTAAGCAATCAAATAAATGTTAAGCATACTGGAATTACTTTCAAATAGGAAGATACTTTTGATCAAGCCTGCTAGAAGCTATATAGATTCCACTGTTGCATATTAGAAAAGACTATGAAGGAAGAAGGATTATGATGTTATAATTTTACTGAATCTGAAACTTCCAATTCATTTGAATAAGGATAAAAAAGAAAATGGGCTTTTGTGGAATTGTGTTAGCTATTATTAGACCATTATATTAAATGTCAACTTATATATGTCTGCATGGACAGTATGTCAGCGGCAAATAATCAGACCATACTTTTGTTTGACAGCAGGGACTTCATGGTTTTTTTCTTCTGCACTGGCCTTCTTGTTTCTTGTCTGTGGCTTTTGATTTCCAGCATCAGAAGAATCTCTCCTTTCCTGCCCAGACTCTTCCACTGGAGTGCATATTTTTTGTCCCTTTTCAGAGATATTCTCCTGCTTGGCCACATTTAGCTTTGCTTTCTGTAATAAAGGCATATCAGATATACAAAAGCAAGAAGTAGAAAGTGTCTATGCAAATAAATCCATGAGTAGCTTAGAAGGGTTTTAGCTAATCTGCTTTGCCACAATTACTTAGGTTTTTTTTTTTAAAGGAATTGCTCATTTTTATGATGTTTACTATCTGGTTGCCGGAAAGGTGATCTTGCTTTACACAAAAATTTCCCTGTCAAGAGATTATCAAATATAACTTATGCAATAAAGAACATTAACATTGACACATGCAGTATACCACTACATGTTTGTCCATGACTTTGTTCTATTTAAGCGAGTAGAAAAAATGAAGTTAACAATTTGCAGCATGTGAAGTTCTAGTAGAAATTTTTCATTGTTCTCTTTCTAGAGACTGCTAGGTTTAATTCTTAGTCACTGATAGCTCCTATATCTCACCACACAGCACTGAAGTTTGGGCTTTCTCAGGGTAGATATCAATTATGCTAACAATCCTTCCTAGTACCTATCCGTTCACTTATGACTATAACCATGTGGTAAATGTATAAATCTTTACAACTTATATTGTTTTGCTTCCTAGTATGATTTGATTGCTTATTAGTAACCTATGACTATCACTAAGTGTTGTATCTTATGATTCTTGATGAATGCACTTTATTTTTTTTCTTATGTACACTGAGAGCATATGCGCCAAAGACAAATTCCTTGTCTATAAGGAATCACACTTGGCCAATAAATAATTATATTCTATTCTATTTTATCCTAACGGCTATTGAAAAGTACTAAGTCTCATAAAAGCTACTATAAAGAAAATAGGGACGGTATTTAAGAACTCCTGTAGATCTTCGACTGATTTCCTGCCTCTTTACTGCATGGCTGTTGCCTGCTTACTTGTACTTGCTGTTCGGAAGGTCAGAATAGAAGAATGAAAAGTAATAAGTCTAGTAACAGCTAGCTGTTATATCAAGGCAGAGATGTCCACACTTGGCAACTTTAAGACTTGTTGACTTGGCAATTTTAAGATTTGGCAACTTTAAGACTTGTGGAAGTCCACAGGTCTTAAAGTTGCCAAGTTTGAAGACTTTTGCACCAAGGTGAAGACCCCATAATCTTTCTTTGCTATCTTTTAGCAAAGGAAAATGATGGCAGTAGAGGAATATCTATACTAAAGTTGCTTTCCAGAAACTTGTACTGATGCTGAGTCAAAATAAATAAACTTCTGTGGATGTACAACTTATCATCTGGGTCTTCATGTTCTACGATGCAAGTAATATAATGTATACTGAACCTTTTGTCCACAAGCATTCAAGATAGATTAGTACAATTTTAGAGTTAAAAGAGGATGAAAAAGTATATAGCTTACCAACCCAATGATCCATCTGAGAATCCAAATGAAAACATTCATGATAGATGGTTTCTTAGCTTCTATTTAGATATCCTTTAAAAGGGAACTACAAGTTGTTCTTGACCTACCACAGTTCTTTTAGGGACTGTTCAAAGTTACAATGGCACTGAAAAAAGTGACCGTTTATAACTGTTTTTTCATAGTTACAACCTCTGCGGCCATCCCCATGATCATGTGATCAAAATTCAGATGCTTGGCAACTGGTTCGTATTTATGACTGTTGTTGTATCCCGGGGTCACGTGATCACCTTTTGTGACTTTCTGACAAGCAAAGTCAATGTGGAAGCCAGATTCACTTAACAACCAGGGTTGTTAACTTATCAAATTAACTGTGGCTAGAAAGGGGACAAAGCTCAACAAAGGTCTCACTTAACAACTGAAATTTTGGGCTCAATTGCGATGTAAGTTGAGAACTACTTATAATTTAATCTCTGCTGTTCTTATTGTTAGGATTTTATCCCCTAACATTTAACTGGAACATTTAGCTGCTTTCTATCATTTAAATTCCATATTTTATGTCCTACTAATAATACAAAATAGGTCTTGTTATTTTATATCCTTCAGTGTTTGAAAAGTGCTATTGTGCCCTATTTTCTCTCTTCAAAGCTAAATATTCCCAGATCCTTCCACTCTACTCATAGGATTTTAAGATGCCTTTCTCCAAATTTTCTTCCAGTTACTCTGAATACTGCTTTAAATGTGGTACAAGGAATTTAATACAAACCATCAAGGTGATCTGACTGACACATAATGAAGTTGAATAAGTATTTTCCCGTTAATGCATCTTAAAATTGCATTTGCCATTTTTTTGCAGCTATATCATACTTGCAGTCTCATATTCAGGTTATAATCATTTCAGTTGCTAAAATTAATATCTCCAAGCTCAGTATTCCATAATCTATACCCATGAATTTTATTTCAAGCCATCCTTAAAGAGTTATATGTCCACTTAATTGTCATGCTATCCAGCCCATAAATAATTATCTTGTAATCAGAATGTCATCAAAATTGTGCTGCATGAATTGTAAATCCAGGATATGAGATACAAAACCTTTTCAGTGTAGTGATTGGGAGAGACAAGAATAGTCCATTTGCAAGTATGTGCCCTTTTACTTAAAGAAAGTTCAAAGTAATGAAAATGTTTCTTCAAAATCTTCACAAGTCAATTTGCCATCTCTTCTCTTGTGCAATGCTTATTTTAAAAACTTGTTTTGCCCTTATTTGGGATTCCATTTTTAGACATGAAAACATCCCCTTTAAAAGCATGTCTGCAGTTTGATTATTCTAGCAGAGGTTGTCTTGTGAAGCTGGCAACATCTATTGCCTTCTTCTGGTTTTTGGTCAGTAGCAATTTCATAGCTTGCAAAAACCATGAAGTAGCCTTTTATGGACTATATTCAGTTGCCTCATGTCTCAGGTGATTGAGGCATGCTTAGTTAATCTTTCTGTCTGTTTGCCGCTGAAGATTTAAGTGTATTGCCTCAAACCTCACTCATGATAGGCAGCCATTTCTTCTTTTTGCACCTATATAGTACAAAGAATAGCGTCACTTGTCTGAAATATCCACTGGTTAGCCATGTTGGGAACAGTTTTCTTGTTAGCTTTGTTGTCTGTAGAATCATTGGTTTATAACCAATAAGAGGGCAAAAAAGGCGGTGAGAATGCAAAATTCCTTCTATTGGTAGAGCCCATTCAGTCAGTAAGAGGCACAGCTGACTTTGAACCATTCCGATTTCTTCATACTTTTAAAAATTGTGTTTACTCAACTGTTTTCAATCTCCTCCCTCACTTCTGAATTTTGTCATGGATTTACCTATACTAAATAAATGAATTATTGCTACTGTACAGTTATATAAAGGGAAAGCTGAATAAGACAGTTATATTCTAGATTCCTTCCCAACATGCTTCTATATCTTCATGATGCTATTGATCTTGGGATAGACTTTAACAGGTGAGCCAATGATTTTCTAGCTCTAATACTAGAAGAGATAAATCTTACTCTAGAGGAAACACAACAAAAATACAACTGCAATATTTGCTTTGAAGGAGTTTTCTATTTGTGGAAACCTAAGCTCATATTCACTTCTTGGATCTTCCCACTGCCTTATCTCTTCTAAAACATAACACATGAATTTTGCTATCGTTCCTACTCCTGCTTGAGAAACAGTTTCTCAACCTTGGCATTTTGAAGATGTGTGTATTTCACCTTCCTGAATTTCTCAGCCAGTATGCTGATGCCTATACATCTTCTAGTTGCAAAGGTTGTAAAATACTGGATTAGGAACACTGGATTAGGAACATTAGTATAATGCGTGAAACTCAAAACAGAAAGAAAATGTAGTATTCATTGTTTAGGCAGAAGGGCATTGTCTTTCTGTTTTGTTATCTGAGGACTATTTTAACTCCCTAATTTCTTCAGTATTCTTTGTCTCATAACAAAGGTGAGGCAGACAATATGGTACAGACAACATTATCATGAGAAGGATTGAAAAGCACTAATTGAAGTGATGATTTGCACAACAGAAAATAAATATGAAACATGGTTTCTGTTCATTCAGTTTTCAAGAAAAGAAGTCTTCAGGGCCAACACTGCATTTTGAAAGGCATGTTTAATCGATGTTCTTAAGCCCCAAACACTTTGCTGAAGTCTTTTTTACATAGTCCATGAGTTCAGTTGCCCTCTCTCCCCAAAATATTGGGGAGAATCAAGTGACGATTTCTTCTGACCTTCTTGCCTTCCACTATCTAGCTGCAGACTAGGATGTCTCTTTTCTGATCCATCCCTTGACAGCATTTCTTGGCTCAGTTTCGAAGGTCTTTCCCACATACCAGTTCAAAATTAATTATGCCTCTGCCAATTGAGAAATACTGAGTCTGTCACTCACATTCTGCTTATTTGTCATTTTCTTATGAGCTCAAATTTAATAACTCACTTCTTGTTCAATTGTTCTGATAGAGTAGATGAGGAGAAAGTGCTATTTCATACATGCAGAGTAAGAACATAGTTGGGTTGTATTTTCTCATTATCAAAGGACGTAAGGTCCAGATATTCTAACTATCCCAGTGACACATTTACTCTTCCTACATTTTTGAAGAGACAAATTAGGTAATGAAGCCTTTTGCATTATTGTTTTAAACCCTTTTCTACATTTTGTGCATGCATATTTATTTCTGAATGAGTTTTCCCGGTAGACTCTAATTATTCTTATTTTTAAAAAGTTAGCATATTATACCTAACCTTCTTATTTCTTCTTCCACTTCTGGAGTTTTCCTTGTACAGACAGCTTGAAAAGAAATATAGCAGAATTTATGAGCATGCTGTCTCCGTATGTGATTTATATAGCTTACCACATGAAAGTTTGCTTTTCCAGTACCTTCCATAATGTTCTCTTCCTGTGTAAATCATGTATCAATTATTTTGAAGAAAGCTATAAAGAACCTTAATCCAAGGTTCAACCATTCTAACTTCACATGTGATAGGGACCAGATGGAAAACCTTCATTAGTAGGTCCTGCATTAAAATCATAGACCAAAAGTGATTCTTGTATCAATATTTCAAAAATGTTCTGAAAAATTGTAAAGAAAGGCCAAGATAAGTTTTAGAGACAAATCAATATGTTGGGGACCTGTCAGTTTGAAGAGAAACTCCCGATACTGATCTTGTCTGAAGGAAACAAAGGGACTTGACTTGCTTCCTTTATCTAGTTTATCAAATCTGAAGTATTTGGTTTAAGCATATCTTATCATTTCACTGACTAGGTCTTGGGATGTTAATTAAACAACTCTTCTTGAAAGTCTCAACTGATGGCGCTCCCACAACTTCGAGGGCAAGCTATTTTATTGGTTGATTGTTCTCACTGTCAGTTCTCACTCTTCAAAAAACACTGAAAAAAAGGAACAGATTTATGTGATCATGATAATCAGTTCTGCTTTTTACTAGGTTGTTTTAAAAATAATTCTTGGTGTTATAAAGTGAAGAAATCCAGCCTTGATACAAAGATGCAATGGAGAGCCACCTATAAATATATCCTCACCTTAACATTAATCCTAACTCAATGTTTCTCACGAGTAAGTGCTATTTCATAATGTTTGGACAGCCTCTTCTTTTTTGGACAAAAAAATTAAAAATGGTTGGAATTAATTGTAGTCCAGTTCTCAATTAGTTTACTTGGAAAAAGTCCCACTAAGTTTAGTTGAGTTTTTTCACAGGTAATGAAGAGGAAGTTGACTTGGTTTTCTTGGATTGTCAAATATAATATTAAGCCTTTAAAAGGATTCATTTTTATTGATAAGGAACTGTTTATAAATTCTAATTCATACATATGAGGAATTATTTGTTGATTTGATGATTTCTAGAATATCACACAAATTTCTGGGAGAATGCAAATTCCAGAGACAGGTACAAGAATAGTCTAAATTAAACTGGAAATTAACCTGAATCTTGAATGTTCAATGCACACTATTCTTTCTATAGAACTATAGTGGTTAAGTGACAGTGTCAGGTTCCAAGTAATAACTAATCAAAACTCTGAGGTAGATGAATTCCTCCAAGAATAGTTTTATTGGGTGTATCCTATTGGCACAAATATGGTGAAAACCAACTCTGAAGGGTCCCACAGTTTTCACTTAATTAAAAGTAAAAATTTCCCCCTCAATCCTAAACAATCAGTCACATGGTCTAATCAAGGCACTTTCTGGTGGCCTGTTGACATCACCCCTCCTTCCTCCGGCCAGGTGTGAGAATGTCTTTGGTTCCCAAGAGAAAGTATTTTATTTATTTTGATTACACAAACCCAGCTATCTCCAATCCCTCAGCTCCAGTGTGGCAGCACTGAAGCTCTAAGATGGCTTTAGCCATGCCAGCTTCAGAGTGACAGACAGTTAAAATCTGTTAAATCCTCTTTGATCCATGAAAAGTTATTGGTGTAATAAACAAAGCTCAATGTTTAAGACACTACATTTCTTCTCAAGTTGCACAGTTGTGTTGTGCATAGGTAGCAATTTATCTAGTCAAATCCAGATTGTTCTCTTTGTATTATTAAGATAGTATGTTTTGAGGGTACGTGCATGTATGTATGCAAGCCAAATACAGAAGGCCTGAACTTCTTTGAACTAATCTGCATACAGACATGAAAGTAGTTAATAACTGAACTATGCTTGGAATTTTTTTAAAATATAACCAATTGGCTACGATTTGAAGCAATGGTTTACTGGCTATAATTTGTGGCATATTTGAAACAGATGGAGGCATCACCAAGTCTAGTTTATCCAAAGCCAAGAACATTTTTTTCATCCAAAACTATAAATTTATTGCTACATAAACAAAATGAATGATTTAAGTTTAGCATCTGTATATTCTGCACAGATTAAGAGTACTCAAATCTAAAGAGAAGGGAACCAAAGACCAAAAGGAGAAAAAAAAACCAGATGGTTATTGGAAACAGTCAATTACAAGTGCTTCTGTTGTAGAATGGCAAACAAACATTAGTATATCTGGGGCGAAAAACCACCAGTTTTCTACTGAACTTATTCTATAAGCACACAGATAAATTTGTACATACCAGATAAAATGTTGGATTATTTCAACAGTTTCTTTGAGAAACTAGTAAGATATTATGTCTCATGGAGTGGAATGTATACTCTGAATTCAGCAGTGTCTGATTCTCTGAACAGTTGGCCAAATGTCAGGCTTAAGTAAACATGCCCTTATTGCAATTTGTTTGAATTTGTATTTGGTGATGACAAACTTTATTTTCCATCAAGGCTTTCAACTATATTTTGAATTTATTTTAGAAAGATCATGTACTTTGGGGGTCTTTAGATTCATTACCAAAGTTAAAGCAGGGGAAAAGACATGTTAAGAAACATTTCTTATGTTAAGAAAACAGTGAAAGGAGAGGTGGTAAATATTGCTATAGTTCTGAACTGTGATTCTTTTGGATTTGCTTCTCCAATATCTTGCCTGTTCTTAAATACTCAGGATCACTGCCAATAAATATGCAAAGTTGCTGCAGATACAGAGATTTCTGAAATGCCCCATTTAGCAACTATTGTGAACCATTTGCAAGATAAGCTTTTATAAAATCCATTCAGAATGATTTGCCTTCTGGATCATTAAAACTGTTATTAAGATTCTCCCTATGAAATCACTGTTGTCCCCAGTAGACATGTATCCTTCATTCTAGATTACACCACTATTAGAATATATGCTATCAGTTTTAGGTTTATAACTTAGCTCAAACAGGTGCAGATGGTACATGCCTTTGTGTGTTTTCCCTCCTCCTGTGAGAGGTTGCACTGAAAGAGAGCAGCTGGCCCCAAATTAACAGATAACAGATAATCAGAGTTGCAAGGGACCTTGTAGGTCATCTAGTCCAACCCTCCGCCCAAGAGGGAGACCCTACACCATTTCTGACAAATGGCAGTCCAAACTCTTCTTGAAAGTCTCAAGTGATGGTGCTCCCACAACTTCCGAGGGCAAGGTGTTCCATTGGTTGAGCAGCTTTTGAACCTGAAGAATAACCACAAATACATGGAAATTCTTTCAACAGTATAATAAAGAAACAGATTGTACTGATGAGAATGGCACAAATTCAGAAGCCCTAGAATTGTAGTGTATCAGAGGAGAGGATGAATACATGAAGTGGGATCAGGAAATCTGCTGTTCCAGAAAAAGCCTTTATTGCACAGCTGAAAACCTAAAGAAGGGCATGCCACAATGCAAGTTTTCTTTTCTGGAGCTGCTTTCTGATTTTCTTATTCCTCCCAACATTTCCTCAAATCCCTCTTTTTCTTCACACAGATGCAGGCAGCCAAGTCCAACATTACATGTGTGCTACTGTGATAAGAATTTTCCATCCTTTTAGCCTGCAGCCGCACTTACCCCGCAACATTCTTCTATATGTTCCTCCTTGTCATGAGGAGCATATTTTAAAGATGTGGAAGGGGCTGTGGGGGAAATCACCAACTCATACCGTTGATGAAAACTATTCCAATGATGGGAGGAATTCATTTCTACAGCTCTGCTGTTTTATGGTGGAAAATATCCCTATGTAGATATGATTTTCCATTATTCAGTTGAGACTTTATTAATTTCATAAAGAATGGGGATTCAACTCTCACCTTTTGGCAGTGATATCACCTCGCAGCATTGCATGTTGTCCTTTTTTCTGAATGAGCCACTGACTCATCTCCTTGCTTGTCTTGCTCTCTGCCCTTCTAGTTCCCAAGTCTTTTATATTTTTCTCACTGCTCTCACTTTTGAAGAAACTATGTTGATTTTAAGATTTTAAGTTCAAGCTATTTCTGTGTAGCATCCATTTTCTCCCTATACAGTAGCTAAAGTAGAACCTGCCTTTGAACTTCCAAATCTAAATTATGTATTGACATGCTGAACCTTTATTTTGTAATCTATTTTCTATAATCTATGTTTTCATTCTTGTTGAGACCAAAAGGTCAAATTGATTCAGAATTAGTTAGTACTTGCAGAGGAAACCACCTGGAAACAGGAGAATTATATACTGGAATGGAGAGAGTGGGAGAGAGGGAGATGTGGGGAGGGAGAGAGGGGACCCAGGGGTAAATGATTTTGCACTGTTGAAAAGAAAAACTATGTCATCACATGGAAACAACCTCAGCTTCAGAGAGTCTTTATCTTTTACATGAAATTTAAATAATAAACTATTCTAGATGTAACCATTAATAAAATAAACTTATTAAAAAGACTCCCTAGGGGCCCATCTGCTGTTTCCCTGTTTCCATACTCTTTGGCAGAGATCTTGGATTCAAAGATTATAGTTTGAACAATTTTGCTTTGAACTGACTTTTCTATCTTGAGGCATTTACTTTCTGACCAGCAGCTTCAAAAGTTCCAGAAGTGACCACTTTGTGTCACTTTGATCTCCCGTGGCAATTCTAGGGAAAAGAAAAAAACCCATAGAATATGTGTGTGTGTGTGTGTGTGTGTGTGTAAGTGTGTGTGTGTGTGTGTAGTGTTTAATATAAATAAATACAGAAAAAGACAAAGGATTTGATCTGTTTAAAATTAAAAGCAGGGAAGCACGTGGAAGGGTGGCAAATATTTTGGCAACATGCCTATTTTTCCTTGCTGTTTCCTTTATAGGCATCCCAGTGTTGTCGGAAAGGGCTTCTCATCTTAAACAAGGCTGGCTAATCCAAGAGTAGCATGGAATACTCCATTCAACGGAAATGAAATCTTTGTGGGCTTAGCAGTAGCACCTAGACTTATACATCACTTCATAGTGCTTTACTAAGCAGTTTACAAATGTCATCATATTTCCTCCAACAAACTGGTTCCTCATTTTACAGACCTCTGAAAAATGGAATGCTTGAGGGAATCAAACTTGAGTCAGTTAGAATCAAACTCCTGGCAGTGCACAGAATCAGCCTGCAACATGGCATTCTAACCAGTGCTGGGCTGCTGCCAATTCAGACTGATTCTAGAGAACCGGTAGTTCTGACCATCAGCTGCCCCCCCCCCCACTCGGTCCCGCACTCTTCTGTCCTATATTTCTGTCTTTTTGGCTCAACTGATT
>JANHFN010007875.1:24264-41384 GCA_032468175.1 Toxicocalamus goodenoughensis | reverse complement strand
AGGGAGGGAGGGAGACAGACAGACACTTTTAGTTTCATGCAAGGAAGCAGCAGAAGTCTTTCTTTCTCTCCCCCAAACTCTGCCAGAAATGAGTCTTTGTGAAACTTGTCGCACTGGCGCAGCCTCTTGGTGCAGAATGCCTTTCAGGATCCCAAAGACTAATTTCTGGCGGAGTTTGGGGGAGAAAAAGAAAGATTTTTGTTGCTTTCCTTGTGTGCAGCCAAAAGCAGAGAAGAAAGAAGCAGAAAGAAGTAGCCCAGTGGCCAGGCGAGGCACATGGGGTGAGTGGAGCAAGTTTCCCCCGCTCCGTGGGGTGAGTGGAGCAACTTTATCCACTCCCCTCACTACCTTGTGTTGTTTGCAATGCAAGAGAAGCAAGACTTGTGTTCCCGCGGGCCATATGGGCGGCACAGCCTTGTGTTCCTGCGCAGCCTGGATTAGTTAGTTTACTTTATTGTCATTGCACCTCGTACAATGAAATCAAACACCATCTTCAATGCACATCATGACCATGAAAATAAACACAAACACACATCCTTCACATTCCACACACTGAACCAAAAAAAACCCAACACCGCACCAACTCTGCACTATACAGTAGAATTCAAAAGAGCTACTGCCCTGAGGTAGAAGTTGTTTTTCAGCCTATTTTTGCTTGTTTTTATTATTCTGTACCATCTGACAGTTGGTAATAGTTCAAAAAAAGGGTGCCCAGGAAGAGATGGATCTTTGATAATGTTTGAATTTTCTTAAGGCAGCAGGAACTATAAAGCTCTTCCAAAGAAGGGAGAAGGCAACCAATGATCTTATGGGCAATGACATTAACCCTCTGGAGTGCTTTCCTATCTGTCACTGTGCAATTGGCAAACCATACACAGGTGCAGTAAGTTAAGATACTCTCTATGGTGCAGCAGTAGAAGGTCACCAGCAGTTTTTCATTCAGTTGTCATTTCCTGAAAAGTCTCAGGTAGTATAATTTCTGCTGGGCCCTTTTGACCAATGCTGCAATGTGAGTGTCCCAGGTCAGGTCCTCTTTTATGATAAAACTCAGAAACTTAAAATTGGCCACTTGCTCCATTCTGTCTCCATTGATAAGAAAGGGCTAGATGTCTGAGCTATTCCTTCTATAGTCCACTATAAGCTCCTTGGTCTTATTGGTGTTAAAGAACATGTTATTGTCTCCATACCATGAAAGCAACCGGTCCACCTCATTTCGATAGGCATCTCCAGGGAGATGAGTCCCACCATTGTTTTATCATCTGCAAATTTAATAATAGTATTACTAGCATGAGTGGGAATGCACTGATGCACATAAAGAGTATAGAGTACTCAACTCTGTGGTGTACCAGTGTAATGTCCCTTGGAGTGGGTACCTGGGAACCACCAGATGAACTCCTTCATATATAGGACTCATAACATTCCTCTCCTGCTTATCCTGATGTATCTAGGGAGAGGGGGTCCCTCAAATAATCTGATTCCTCCTGGCACAGTGGTTAAAGTGCAGTATTGCAGGGAATCTCTGCCTCAAGATTGACTCAGTCTTCCATCCTTCTGAGATCAGTAAAATGAAGATTCAGATTGTTGGGGGCAATATGTAAATAATGCTTACATTTTAAACAGCCCAGAGAATGCTGTAAAGAGCTTTGGGGCAGCATATAAGCCTAAATACTATTGTTATTACTATCTCAAGCAATATAAGACTTTATAGCTCATAATGAGCACCTTGAATTGAATCCTTTGCATAGTTTTGCCTTCTGTACTAGTTATGCCATTAATTAATTAATTAGATTTATTGCAGCTTCTCTTAGCAGCACACAAGTAAAAATGACAAATATAAACAGTACTGAAATCACTGCTATTGATAGGAATGTGTTGAGAAAGTTCCTTCTTGTAAGAGAAATAGAAAAGGGCATAGACTCAAGAGATATGCAAGTTATGTCTTTAGTCATAAATATTTAACTACAATCTTATATTTGATTGGAGATTGTAAAAAATGGAGTCTTGGTGCTAGTATTAATTATCTTCCTTCCTCACCCTGCTAGTCCCTCTCCCATCTTCCTTAAAATAATGAATTATTAGGATAGCTCTGTGAGTTGGGGGTTGGGGACTTCTTTCCATGGCTTTGTTGGTTGCTCCAGTGGCAAAAGCAGGCCCAGTGGCATTGGCATTTCGTGCTGACAACACTTTAAAAAGTTTAAAGCTGCAACAGCTTTGAGAAGCCAAAGAGAAGAGAGGAGATGGGAAGTCTAAAAAGGTTAGCCTGAAATGCACTTTACTGTTATTTAGGAGAACAAATGAGTTAAGGAAAAATTTCAAATACCAGAATACCCTACAGGGAGGAGATATAACTATTAAAGGGCTGTTATAGCAGCGATAAATGGAGGAACAATAAAAATAAATTGATGAAGTAAATGTCAGCTCTGGTCCCTTGAGCTGCACCTCCATGCCTTTGTCCAAAAGTAGAACCTCTCCAATTACAGAAGGTTGGGATCAGCCTTCAATGACAGCATGACAAGGACAGCACATGGAACACTGACAGAAAGAATACAATTATTCGCAGCCTTGAAAAATTGTATCCTACTAGAATGTATGGCAGGAGGGGGGGAATCAATTAATGGCACATGGCTTCCACTTCTGTCTAATAATTTGATAAAAGGGGAGCCAGAATAAAATAACAACATGTATGTGATCTTTCCTTTGCTTCTGGAAAGGCAACAGGAGGTGGGAGGAGGGTGAGCACATAGAATGTATGACCCATAAGTCAAAGTCAGTGTTATGCTGAGGGTTAACACTGGTATAGTTTTAGAATGTGTGCAATTTTCATTATTCTTATTATCTTAAAGAAACCTAGGCAGGCTTTTAAAAAATGCTATTTAAATGAAAATCACCTTTCTTCTTTTGGCTGAGATCCATAGCAAAAGAGAGATTTCTTTGTTAAGCAGGCAGAAAGGAGAATAGTGAAGGCCTCTCTGTTTTATGAAAGGGAAAAGGTAGAAGTTGGTGGTAAACAGGGTTGAGGTGGAAGACGATTTATCTTGTGCAATTTACAACAGGTGCTAAACATTACGAAAAGCAGAGCTATTAAGCAATCAAATTAGGCTATAATTAACAGAAGAAAACCATACAAGAATTCTAATTAACTCATATCAGAACATGGCCATGGTCACCTCCAATAGCCCCACTTAAAGCTAAAAACTGGGGGAAAAGACAAATGGGGAAAAATATAACCCTAGCATAATGCTTTTTAAGTGGGTAAGAAATTGCAGCTATTGATGCTTTCATTTCTGATGTTGATTAAATGTTCTATTCTGTGGCATAGAATTCTTTTATTTGCAAATATACTGCTTCTATGGGTTGTTGATTGCTTGCATAAGGCTGAGATCCAGGAATAACTTAAGCATGTTGAACATTTTATCTCTCTCTATATTTCCTATTTCATAATATCTTGTAAGCATGGCTCAGTGTGGTTCCCTTCTAATGCTTAAATTTCCACTCATTATGAGGAAGTCTGCCTTAAAATGTAATAATAATAATAATAATAATGACTTGATAGGTGGATAAAAATGCCAAATCCAGTCTCAACATCTAGCTGAGTGTGCAACCAACCATAATAATAATATGCAGAATTACCAGTAGTCAGATAAAGACTGCCAACATTGAAAGCAATGGCTTACAACAGACATTTAAAAAGGAACTGAAAACTTCCATTTAGGAGTTCTCTGCTATGAGATTATTGCTAAAATATTAATAGTGACTGTGTATCAGCAACTGCCAAAGTTGGGCATCCAGGTTAGCCACTCTAGGACCTCATGGGACAGGAGTTCCTGTCCCTAGATCTTAAAATCTTTGTTACAACTCTTAAAGCTGCATAGTGATGATGCATATTTTCTCATTATTAAATTATATTGTTATATAATATAATAAATACCTTTGTAATCTCTATCTAGTTTGCAGTTAGAAAAATGAAGATATTAAGGTTAATATTTATTACGCAATGAGCAGAGCCACATGTTAATTCAACAAAGTAAAATAATAACTATGAATGCTAAAAAAGTTGCAAGAGTTTAGTTCATCTGTGATTTTGTCAGCTCTGAATTGTGATACAAATACTGTGATTTCTCTTTTTTACTGAAATTGCTTTTAGATGATATAAAAAAATGAAACAGTATGGTGCATTTGCTTTAAAACAGTATTGCTTTAAAATATTGCATGCCAACTCATGTGTAATTAAGTGATATCAAACTATCTTTATTCTCACAGTGTTTTAGCTGCAAGAAACAGCTGACATTATCACAGTGACAGTTATAATAACTAAAGATTGAGATTACATATTTAATTTTGGCTTTTCCTAAACTAGAACTCTCCAGGTGTAATGGGACTACAACTCCTAGTATTATAAATTATCATGTTCCTAAAAGTAGCCATCTTTGAAAAACTGAAGGTTGTTTTGCTTAATTATTTTGACTAACCCCTTTATCAAGTATTAGTTTTAAACATATTTATTATGTGTTAATCATTTTCATACTGACAATTTTGTTGGAAGCATGCAAGACAATAGAACACAAATATTTTAAGTAAGTAAATAAAATTAAATAGACAATTATTGCTTTCAGCCTCTTTAGACTGCAAACTCAGAATACAATACAACAGGAAATCAAATACAAGCTAAAAAATTTTGTAGTCTTTCCCTCCCCTAAATATATTCTGTTAAGTAACATAGCTGAAGCTTATACAATTTGAATTAGCAGCTGGATAGCAATTGAATTCCACTGTTCAAGTCTGGAAAATAACGTTGCAAAATGCACTTCTCAAGCATCTTCCACACACAAAACCGCATTATATATAGGGATGCGAGGGGAAAAATACTAGCTAATTATTTTGTCAAATCTTTTCTGTTCTCCAGAGTTTTAGGACTAGGTGGGTGTGGGATAGCAGCCATTTTTCACCACAGAAGATAAGTTGCAATGTTTCTGTCTCAGCAGCACTTCTGTCAACTTCTTTCCATAAGAATGTCCTGCATATGCAAGAATGATTTAGGCAGGGGCAACTCAATAGAAATTACAATCCTGCTCCATGCTGCTGTTATAACTTGTTCATTCACTGCTGGCCTCTAAATCAGCCAAAATGTCTTGCCTTGTGGAACTCCTCATAAGGCAGCTTCAGTTCCCTGAATGATTTGACACAGGCAGCCATCAATGACACATCATCCTCAGTGCTGCATTCTGGGGATCTGCTCAGGAAAAGCAGTTTTGCTTGAGAATCAGGTTGATGTGATCCCGATGGTGGTTGGCTATCTCCAAGAACTCTCTGAATGAAACATTTGTATAAGTCAGGCAGTGATGGGATTCAATTTTTTTTACTACCGGTTCTGTGGCTTGGAGGGCGTGGCAGGGGAAGGATACTGTAAAATCTCCATTCCCTCCCACTCCTGGGGGAAGGTTACTGCAAAATCCCATTCCCTCCCCACTCCTGGGGAAGGTTATTGCAAAATCCCACTACCTTCCCACTCTGCTAACCTGATTTCCAGTTCCATTCTCCTTTGCAGGGCAACAAAAGAAGATCCAGCTAATCAGCTTGAATTTGGGAGGCAGAGAATAGATAGGGGCAGGGGCAGTCAGTATTTGCTGGTTCTCTGAACTACTCAAAATTTCTGCTTACCAGTTCTCCAGAACTGGTTAGAACCTGTTGAATACTACCTGATGTTGGAAGGGCAGGGGCGGAATGGAGGGATGTGGATTCAGTTTTATTTGATCAACCACCCCCACTCTGCTGCTTTCCCATTGGGGACCCAGACCAACTGGCAGAACCAGGTCTTTAGGTCTAATGAAAGGATAGGAGATTTGGGGAGAACTTCACATCAGGGTCAAGAGGGCAGGAGCAACAGCAGAAAAGGACCTCTTCTTGGACCCTGCCAACTGGCATAATTGGGCTGACTGGCTGACTGGACCTGCAGCATACATCCTCTTACTAGGACAAGTGTGATGGGCCAATCCCAGTGGCGTGAGACAGTCCCTCAACTAATTTGGATCCATGATATGAAGGGCTTTAAAGGTGATCACCAACACCTTGAATTGCATCCAGAAACAGTCTGTCAACCAATGCAGCTCATGGAGTAGTGGTGTTACAGGGACCATGCTTGGGGCATCCAAAACTGCCTGAAGTGTCACGCTCGGCACCAACTGTAGCCTCTGAATACTCTTCAAGAGTTGCCTCAGGAAGAGTGCATTAAAATTGTCCAGTTGTGAGATGACTAGGGATTGAATGCTGAGCACAGGGAGTTCTGATCCAGCATAAAATTGTGCAAAGGCTCTCCTAACCATAACTGCTACTTGCTTCTTGAGCAGGAGTCGTGAGACCAGGAGAACTCCAGAGAGGGGTCTTTCTAGGGCAGTACCACCTCATCCAGAGTCAAGCATGACAAATTCCTGAATCCTGGAATGCTGTGTAAACAGTCATTCAACTTGCCAGGGTCCAGGCCACTACAGCATCACTTGGGTCACCAAGAGATGTAGAATTGGATGCATCCCCATACTGTAGATACCTCAACCTGTGGTGATGGATAATTTCACCCAGCAGTTTCATAATACACTTTGAAAAGGAGTGGAGAGAGTCCTGTGTCACATCACAAAATAGCTGTCTCTCGTTCTTTATCAGTACCAGTTGGGAAAAATCACCTTTCCTCAGCTATTCCTTGCAAGAAGGGGCAGATTTGCTTCTTTGTGAGCAACCTTGCTGACCTTCTCTTTGCCTCTCCACATCCATGAATCAAGCAGGGGAGGCAGATGTTCCTTGTCAGAGGTGGTCTGGACATTGTCTTTTTTGCTGGCCCTCTGCAGCTTATCTGCTCCTGCAAATGGCTCCGCATCCAGTTAATTGCCCTTTCCCCACTGCCAGACAGTCCAACCTTGTCATCATCCCCTGGATTCTCCACTCATTTGGAAGGGGTAATGCCATCCCTTTCAGATAGTCATACTTCCTTCATACTAGGATCCAATTATGCCATGACATGTTTTATCCCATCAAACTTTCATAATGGCAACATAGTATATCTGTCATCATGTACTTGGATTTCTAGTTCACTCTGTTTATTTCTCATACTTTGTGCATTGGTATATAAGCATTTGAGTCATTTTTTATTTACTCTGTGTTTGATTTCCACATGACCTGTTTTGTGTCTCCTTACCACTTATTTGATTAACACACATGGTGTGGCACACACTAACAAAAGCTTTATTCTTCTTAACAACTATCTTTAATGTTCTTAACTGCGCAAATATCTCTGTTAGAAACATTGACAAATTTATTAGTTTTAAGTTGCTGTTCAGGGTTGCACTGAACTAAGCCAGACATTGTAAAATTGCAATCGCACAAGCTAAGAATGAACTAATGATGTTTTCAAACTAGTTATGTTTTCTGGTCAAAATGTCAGTCACCCTCACAATGACTAATTTTAGAGAGCCACTGCAAATATTCCCTTGCAGCCTACTTGATATACATTTTAGTTGTATGATTGCATCCAGGCTGCTATCTTGTACCACTGGAACTAGGCTAAGTCCTTTTGAAGTCACTGTGAGCTGTTCGTCCCAGCAACCTCTGGTGCTATGCAAATGCAATGCAATTGCAACCAATGACTCAGTTTCCAGTGCCTACCTTGCTCCATTGGATTCAGACTCAGTCTTCTTGAAGTCACTGTGAGTTGCTTGTCCCACCAATTCCTGGGACTATGCAAATGCAAGCCACTGGAAACTTGTCATTATTTCATGATCTGAATAGAATAAGTTCAGCAATATTTCATATGTTAACTGGGCACTGAACACTCAACATGCTGCATCGGGAATGATTATTACAACACAAAGCGATGTAGCATCATCATCATATGGGATCTATGGGAATATCCATAAGAAGTGAGGAACAGAGGAAGGGTCTGACAATGTTGACTGTGAGCATGATGAATATTATTTTACTCTTTGAAAGCTTACTTCTGTAGTGATCATAATATAGTCCTATTTTAATACAGGAAGTAGACTATAGAAAATATATGCTATGTATGCAAAAGATATCTCCATGAAATTTTAAATAATAAAATAAGTAGAAAAAACTGAAGTTATCCTGAAACTTTGGATGGCTACTGCCTGGCAAAACAACCAGTTTTCTGATTTAATGTACTATATGTGCATGGCTGTTTTGGTATATATGCCTAGAAGTATTTATACAACTAGGAAGGTGTGACTATCAGGGGTTTATAGATGCATGTATGACTCCTTTGGCTTTACACATTTTAATGGTTTTTTTTTCATTGTAAGTTTCCATTCCTGCATCAAGAATGGTCAATTTACAGCTGAAAATGTGTGAGTGAATAAAGGAATTCCCCAGTTCCTTTTAATGATCTTTGAGACATCACGATTTTTAGCTAATAATAAAAGCACTTTCACTCTGTGCTTAGCTGCTTGTGATTTATTACACATATAATTATAATGACTATGAACATCATGATTTTGTCATATTTATGTAATAATAATAAAAGGCCAAGCAATTGGCAAGATACATCACACGGGAAAGTTAGAGAAAAATGTTTTGTGCCTTCCTGGAATTATATCAGAAGAAAATGTTTCCTTTACATTTAGCCTTTGTTATTTAAGATATTTGTCTGTCTGCCTGTCTGTCTGTCTGTCTGTCTGTCTATCTATCTAACTTTCTATTTATCTATCTGTCTATCTTTGTATGCCCTGTATTATTACTATTTTTTTTTAAAGCAACATCTCCCCAAAAATACCTCCACACACATTAAACCAAATAGATAATAAATGTCAGACATGTCTGAAGTGTAAAATAACTCCTAAAAATTGGAGGTCATTGTGACCCAAAGGTTCCAGGGAACAGTCAGTTCTTAACAGCCTTTCTAAAGACCTTCAAGACTGGAAAAGGTACGTATGGAAGGAGGAGGGAGATTATTTTAAAGGGAGGAGCCGCCATGAGAAGGTACATTTCCTGGATCCCATAATGTGACATTGTTTCAAGGAAGAGACTCAGCCAGCCAGCCAGCCAACCATTGTTTTAAAAACAAAAGTTGTCCAGAGTAAGTTTTTCATGTGATCCAGTCTATTTCCCATTTCAGCTCCTCACGCCTCTGCAATTCCTTCCTCTGTAATGGAATGTATGGATGACCTGGGGAAACAAGGGGAAGAGATGCTGGCTAGGAAACAATTAGACTAGAGGCAGGAGTGACTTAATAATCAAGAGAAAGAAACATAAAAGGACCCATCTTGATTGATGCCAGCCCTACTACATAAACCAGACAGGAAACACGACTACATGAACAAGGAACATACTTTACTGTATGGCTGCATTAGCAGAATTTTACAAGAGAATATTTGTAGCTCAGAGTTGAATTGTGAAGATCTTGATTATTTTCTTGCAGATGTTTCACTGCCAAACTAGGTAACATCACCAGTGCATGATTATGTTTCAGAAACAAAGAATTGGGGCCATGTGTGTGGGTTGCCTCATAAACTATTTATTGAAGTCTATACACAAGAATCTTGTCAACTAATGGTTGCACTAAACTAAAACTAGATATGGATAAATGGTATTCAAGGGTAGCTGGATTTGGATCCCTTGTGGCAACACAGGGACTCTAAACTGATGGAATATTTTATTCCATCCCCAGTTCTCCTACTTTTTGCTTGCATCAGTGGTCCCCAACCTTTTTTGGCACCAGGGACTGGTTTCATGGAAGACAATTTTTCCATGGAATGGGAGAAGGTTTCAGGATGGTTCAAGCACATTATATTTATTGTAAATTTTCTAAACAAACAAACAAACAAAAATAATGCACTTTATTTCTACTGTTATTATATTTTAATATATAATGAAATAATTATACAACTCACCATAATGCAGAATCAGTAAGAGCCCTGAGCTTGTTTTCCTGAAACTAGATGGTCCCATCTGAGGGTGATGGCAAACAGTGACACCTGAAATGTGCTTATATCCAGTCTACTCCGTAATCTTGTGGTTGCTGTCACTACAGATAACCCTACTTCACAAAGATAGCATGTTGGACATGGAAACAGGCTTTTCAGTCCTTTTGTGGCAATCTCAGAATATTCTGTCTTGACATTAATCCAAAATGTATGGAGATTTGAAGTTGTCTATGCTTTTAAGGCCATTGCCATTTGCAATCTCACACAATCTTACAAATGGGTTGTGGATCCATTCCTTCCAGATTGAGGGTTTTTGTGGTTGGGAAGTAATTTCAAACTCTTTTGAAAGCTGAGATAGGTGATCATGCATTAGCTGGGAGAAAGAAGGCCCTGGCTCAGTCTCTTTCCAAATCTCTGCTAATCTTTGAAACCTGTCAAAAATCCCAATCTCCATTCATTGCCTGCATAATTCCAGTTTGGCTTTGAATGTAGCCACTTTATCTGCTGGCTTGAACACAGTTCTCATTCACCCCTGAAGTGATAGATTAAGTTCATTGAACCAGTTGAATATATCACATAAGTAAGCAAGTTTTGCAACCCATTCTGTGTCAGTGAAATATGCTACCAGTGTAGACTGTTTTTCTAAAAGAAATCTCTCGAGTGGCTCTCATAACTCAAAAACCTCTACCCAATGATCTACCTCAAACAAGCCATCTCATTTCTGTATGTAAAAGAAGATGTGTGTGCTCTATGTCCATCTTCTTGCAGAGATGCATGAAAAGACATGAGTTAAGGATGTATGCTTTATTGAGGTTGATAATTTTAAACACATTTTACAAAACATTGTTACATTTCAGGTGACATTTTACAGTTAGCCAGGATTCCTCTATGGATGACACAAAGTGTAGACTTATATTCAGAGGCAACCTCCTTGACCCGATTAGTGAAACCAGAAAGCCACCCAGTCATGGTGGTGGCTTTGTCTGTGGGTATACCAACACAAAATGACCAATTCAGTTTTCCTGATATGTAATCATTCAAAGACTTTAATAGTTCTGTAACTGTGATGACCTAGGGCGTGGCACAAAGGCAATACAGTCAGATAATCAGTAGGAGTCCCTTTATTAGCTCCAACTTTGCCCCCTGGTTACGTTCTGGGCTGGAGAAAAACTCTCCCAGGAACAGCTTTTGGCTTCAGAGAATAAAGTCCAAAACGTGGTCAACAAAAACTGTAACTATAAGTCCAATCAAGCAAGATGAGGGGATTAGTCCAGCAGGGCAAGACAAGGTATTCCAGATATGAAGGAACAGCAGTAATTCAGCCCAGTTGGGAGGATGCCAGGAACGCAGATAACCGAAGTCAACACAAGATAAACTCATGTTTGTTTCCAGCAGACATCGTATTCAGCTTGCATCTCTTTTAAGCTCTCTTCCCAGGTGTGGCTAATGAAGGGAATCAGGGCCCTTTCCTCCCCTGTAAACCACACAACCTATGTTGCTCTCTTCTCCATTCCTCCCTTCATGCCCTAGGATGAGGGGGGGACTGGGTCTTCCTCTGACCTCCCTCTCCCTTGTTCTACCTCTCCCCTGCTCTGCTCAGTCAGACATTGCCCTTCCTCAGTTTCCTCCATAGCCAATGGAGCCACACTCCCACTCCCTGTCAGCTGTTCATCTTCCTCCTCAGATTCAGACTCCGACAGGGGCATTACAGTAACTGTGGTATTGGTTGGCAACAAATGTGCACATAACGTATCCTCCTGCACATCCTCCTGAAAAATATATCACACAAAAACAAGCATTGTTGCCTTGTGGTCAACTTCAGTAGACTCACCAACCTGGATTGCAAACATTGGTGACTCATTAGTCCTCTCTAACTACTGTGCCTCAATATCCACTGCTATTTTATCAATTAATCTAGTTATGGTGCTAGCCAAAAGAGGAACATATGCCACCCTTTGAACTGCAAAGTTCACAACAAATGTCCTTAACAACAGGCAGAATCAACTCTTAATCCATTGTAAAGGCCATCTTAGCTTCAGCAATGCAATTAGTCACTAAGAATGATGCTCTCAGAGGAGACACATTCCTAAACTGATGAACAAGCTGGATACTAGCTCCAGATAAGAAAGGTTTGTTCATACAAACTGGGGTCTGAGTTATCTCTTTCATGAACTCCAAACAACCTTTTCAACATCCCTTCGATGTCAGATCTCATTTTAATGAACATGTATGATATTATGGGATGCAAATATGTAACATGTTTGATTACATGTAACTGATTTCCTATGCAAAGGGGAGATTAGGGGTGGGCTTCAAAAGTTTCAGCAATGGGTTCTCTGCCCAGTTGCTGGGTGAGTATGGTCATGATGGATGTGGCCTACCAGAACTTCCAGGATGCCCATTTCTTGCCTTTCCTAGGCTTCGGAGACTTTCATCAAGCCTCTGGGAGGGCAAAAACTGCCTCCCTCAGAGGCCAGAAATATGCCCATTTTCAGACTTCCGGAACTGGGAGGCCCATTCTTCACCTTCTTCAGGCTCTAGAGGCTTTCCTCAGGTCTCTGGACAGTGAAAACTGCCTCCCCTAGGCTTTGGAGGCCCTCCGGAGGCCAGAAATGGGCCTATGTCCAAACTTCCAGAACTTCCAGGAGGCCCATTTTATCCACTCCCTGAGACTCCTCGTGGGCCGTGCACTTACCTGGCATCCACATGGAGACTCCTGGGAGAGGCAGGGAGGGTCTGGGTGGGAGGGGAAAGGTGGGATGGGCGGGGCCAGCCACTGGTGGGATTTGGTGGTTCACCAAACCAGCCATAATGTTAGCAATGAGTCTGCCCAAATCTGGGTGAACCCATAGCAGCCCACCCCTGGTTACTTTTATTCTGTCCAATCAACTTTTTTCTTTTTTGTGTTAACTATAAAAAGGAATGAAACATGAGACTTGAGGTTTTCTCTTCCTTTTACATAGAGACCCCACTTTATCAAGGTACCCTAATAAACTGCTTTTAAATGATCTTCCAACCAATTGCTTATTGGGAAGGTAAACTGAGACAGAACCTAGAGCCAGATTTGGCTTTCATCTCTGAGGATCTATTTCTTCTTATTCTGATTTCTTGATTCAAAAGCTTCTACAACCAAGTTTTAATTCCTTTACTTCTCCTGGCAAAATTATAGCAGTTTCCATCAATGTCCCCTTTTAATTATTCCTCCACTCTAATGAAACCAAGTGGACTGCTAATATATAAAGATAGACAATTACATTTCTAAAGTTAGAAATGTAATTACAGCATAAACCAATGGGGGAGAAGGAGGAAGTTTCTCACAAATTAAAAACAAGCATAGAAGTCGTATTTTAAAAGGCTTGGGAAAAGCTTTATTTCATCCTGAAAATATACAGGAGTTGGTAAAGACTCAGGCAAGCTTTCCTGCAGAGAACATTGAAAATGAATTATTACAACAAGAATATATTTACTTGGTTGTTGTTTCCCTCATTTTAGCTCCAGCAACCTAGAAAAACAAATTTGAAGATCACCCCAGTGAACAGCCACTGTTTATTATCATCCTAGCATACCTAGAGAAAACAAGAAAAGGTTTAAGTAAACAGATCTCTAGGAATATATGTCCCTCGGGACATATATATATAGGGTTTTTCTGAGGCCATTAAAATCTAACCCCATCTATGAAAATTCCCAATAGCTAATGATCCTTCTTTTTTCAAAAAACAGTTTGTCCCAGTATTTCACTTTCATTAGAATCAGGCATACTGAATTTACAAATATTCAATTTTATTGGTGATTAATGATTGCAACCAGTTTTTGGATATATTTTGATATATTCATCATGTTCATGCTAATTGCTCTCGTATTAGTGAAGTGTAGTTCTGGATCTGATCATGAAGTTCATTCATCTGAATTTTTCAGAAGTGTTGGAAAAGAAATGGATCTGGTTTATTAGTTGTAAACCAGAGAAATGTCATACTTGATCTTATATAATGCCAATTTTATACAGAAAGTACTACAGTGAATAAAACACATTTTGATTTATTCAAAATTTGAAAAAGTGTACAATATAAATTCCATAGAAGGACAAGAGAGAAATATACATCCAATGCTCTTAAATCTCATACGTGCTCACCCAAATTTATTTTCATGGTACTGAAAATATGAGTTGCAGAAATTAAACAATCAAATCAAACCATATCTTCCCATATATCTCCCCGCTGTATTCTCTGCTTCCCCTGCTCATCTCATGTTATTGCATTTCATTATGAAGCTATTGTTTACAGTTCTTTTCATTTCTCTTTCCCTTTTTTTAACTGAAAGCAGCCTAGGGCAGCCCATTGACAAGATAGGCAGCGAATAAATTTAACAAATACATAAATAAAGTAAGCCTATGGTCTTTGACTAGCCTTAAAATGGCCTTTTTATTTTAAAAAGAATACCATAAAAATTGAAATAATTTATAATGCAGGAATTTATTGTAGGATGATAAAAAAAGCATATCTAATTAAACATTTGTGCAGTAGTACATCTTAATGAAAATATTTGGCCACCTATATGTGAGTGTATGTTAGGATTCTCAAAAAATAATAAGTATAAAATGTATCTGTATGGTCCTCATTTTAGATTTGGAAATGATTGGGATGGGCAGAGCACATCTCAGGGCATTATAGAAAGGGCAGCATATAGAATGGAATAGAATGGAATGGAATGGAGAATTAGGAATGAGAATGAGAATAGAATTCTTTATTGGCCAAATGTGACTGAACAAACAAGGAATTTGTCTCTGGTGAATAAGCTCCTAGTATACATACAAACAACAAAGTGATAAGCCATAGATCAAAATTCATAGTTACAAGCATTAATCATATGATACAACAAGAAGTGATAAATCATAAGATGCTAATAGGAGAAGGCAGTAGGAAAGATGAGACAGATAATATGAGAAGATGAGAAGGATAATAGTAATGCAGCCTTACCTAATGGTTAAATGGATGAATTTATGAGAGCAACACAAAGTTTCTACCTCCATTGATCCACAAGAGCAAAGTCTCCATAAATAAAGAGTCCCATGAAATCTTCCTACCAGTAGAACTGACGCAAGAACATCAAAGCAGACTCTAAAAAAGGGCCATCTATATTTGTTCATTGTTAAATTGTATAAATACCTCACAGTAGAGAGCCTGCAATTTGACTAATATTTGGAAATAAAATTCAGGTCATTGATGATACCATTTTGGTGATCAACATCCCTGATTCTATACTTTACTATTAATTTGGCCTTCTCCTGACTTAATTGGCCTAGATATCTAGGAGAGAGGCTAAGACTGCAAACTTCTGCTTTAGTAATTGTCTAACAACAGCAGACACATGAGGAGGCAAACATGATTTTAAGGCCTGAGATTAGAATACTAGTCCAGGCCTGAGCCTTTATAGCTTCATGTTAGCTTCAAGCCTCAATAATGCATTGGAAGTGCAATAGTTTTCAGGTGCCAAAAAGGACCCTAGGAAAATTTGGTTGAATGACTTCATAAGCCCTCAGGGTTTATGTATGGGCTGAACTGTATCCCATATAATAGGTGGGCAACTTTTTTAGCTATAAAAAATTTGACTGCTGGAAGGCGGAACTGGCATTGTGACGATACGGCATGAGATCTTGGAGCTCTGAGATCGCTGTCGATATCTTTGCTCCTGGATGGTCCCTTTTACAATCTAAACCATCCCGAAGAGATGGTGAATGTAAAGAGCGTATCCTGTCAATCCCAGGGATACCACAAAGTCCCTGGTAGATCCAGGATAAGCTCTTTTTGCCAGAGGCAAAGAGGCAGCCATTAAAGCTGCTGAAGTTGGGACAGCTCTGAAACGAAAGAGAATGGAAAGACAGAGTGTGCCGGCTTTGTGAGAACTTTTTCTATATTTTAAGATTTAAAAAGACACCCTAAAGGAAAGATAGAATCTGTAAAAGTTTTGACAGAAGTGATCAAGTGGCAATTTTAAACAGGAATGTCAAAGTAATACTTTTTTTTTTCCTCATTGCTGGATTTTTTATACATGATTTTATATTTTGAAACTGGACTGGCTTGTTTTTCTTCTTTTTATTTATTCTTTTCTCCTTTTTGATTTTATAATATTTTAAGCCAGAGACTCCCTTTTAGTTATTTCTTAAATACCCTTTTCTTTTTCTAATTAATTTTTATTATATTTTACTTGGAAAAGGAGAGGGGGAAAGTGAAAGCTAAAGAAACTTTGTAACACTGCCAACTAGAGGCTTGGAAGTATCCTGTTGTTGTTGTTTTTTGACCAGACAAAGCTGAGAAAGAACTGAGACTTTGTTTCAAGGACATTGCCTGGTTGATAAGATAGAGGGAAGAGCATGGGAGAGTATTATTGCAGGTGCTCTTCTGGGTTTCTATCAACATCTGGAGTCTGGTGTTGAAACCTAGGGGGAAAACAGGTGATACATTTTTGGAGAAGAGAGTCCAATCTCTACGCTTGCTTTTTATTTTAAATAAATTAGTATTAATATTAATGTTTCCTTTTTAAAAAGGGAATAGCCTTTTTTTCTCCTTTCCTGGTATTTTTGTTTTTTCATCTACCTTTCTGGGTTTTTTTATGCACTCTTTTCTATTTGAGACCTCTCAATTGGATTAAGGTGTTGAAGAACCTGAAGAATGTTTCCTTTTCCTTTTCTTTCTTTCTTTTTCAAGCCTTTTTCTTCATCTAACTACTGATTGGATTAAGGTATATAAGAACCAGAAGAAATTTTGTGCTCCATTTTTTTTCTTTCCTTTTTTATCATTATTATTTGGCTTCTTTTTTCTACTATTTTTATTTTGAACTATAATTGGTCATTTCACAATTGGATTAAGGTTTAGAAGAACCTGAAGATTTTGAATTGCTTAAAATGAGTAGGAAATTTATGGCTCCTGGTTCTTCAACTTCTACTTCTTCCTCTCCACCATCTGGAGGACAACGTTCAATACAGACAATGGTAAAGCAAGAAAAAGAACAAGAAAAAGTGACTCTGCAGATGATTATGCAAGGATTTCAAAATATTCAAGCAAGATCAGAGAATATTGAAAAGAGAACATTGAACAAAGAACAGAGAACATTGAACAAAGAACAGGACTTCACACAGTGGATGGAGAAAGAATTGGCTTTTTTCTTTAGAGAAAACAAAAAAGAAGATACATCAATTCAGAA
>JANHFN010007875.1:0-20069 GCA_032468175.1 Toxicocalamus goodenoughensis | reverse complement strand
TTTTAATTGCTGTACACCGCCCCGAGTCCTTCGGGAGAGGGGCGGTATAAAAGTTTAAATAAATAAAATAAATAAATTTCCAAGCTCTGCATTTCATGTTAATATTAGTATTAAGATCACTGTCTACTTCTGTAATGCACTTAGGGAATGCTTAGACAATTAAGCCTACTTTTTATTAGTGTTTTCCCAGTGCACTTGCAAAATAGGTTGGCAACTCATGTACAGTTTCCCTACTCTTACCAGCCTAATAAGCCTCTAATGACTATCCTGCCACCAGGTGCCAATAAGATAGTGTTTGTATTCTTGGGGTGTAATGTAATTTGGAGATTAGTCAAAGTTTTAAAACATAACTATGCCACTGAAATGGAATAAATGTGCAGTAGTAATAACTTTGATTTCCCATACTCTCTGGAATCCTAGGTGGAAAATATTTGACTTTTTAAAATGTGGAGGCACCATCTGAAGTCATCAGAAGCAGTGGTCCCTATATACAATTTTGTTAAAGGGGTGCCACTGATAATAAATACATGCTGGTTGCCAAGCACCCATATATTGATTGCGTGATTGTGGGGGTGCTGCAATGGTCATAAGTGTGAGAACTGGTCATAAGTCACTTTTCACTGCCATTGTAACTTTGGATGGTCATTAAATCAATGGTTGCAAGTTGAAGACTACCCTGTATCTCTTTTTGAAAGAACAGACTTCTTAAACATCGGTACATGTTTGGTGTACTCTGTGTGTTTGTGTGTGTTCTATGTTGTATCTGTATATATTCTTTATAGTGCACCTGTTTGTCCAAAATTTATGGTTATAATGCTTTGAATATTATTCTGGTGCTATTCTGTTGTGACCTCCACTCCTGTCTTTCTATATGGGGAACTCATCTGGATTTAAAACATTGAATCAATGTATTATCAATGTATTATTGATTCTGGGTGTTTTAAATCCTGAAAAACAGAGAACATTCCATTGTTTTAACAGCTTTTGACAGTTTGTTAAATAAATGCTTACTTCCCACTTGTACATTTTTCCTACTGAAATTTGATCACTTTTGATTATAATTGGTCAAGAATAACTTTCTGGGAATTTTGGTAATATAATAAAAGTCACCCTTTCATGTTTTCTCCAGGTCAGAGATGGAGTGCCAAATATCTCTGTGACAAAGACTGGTTGAATAATGGCCACATGTGTGGCTTGTCATTCTTAAAAGAGAATTATTCTCATTTAAATGCCAAAAAGATTGTGTCAACGCATCGCCTTCTGGCGGACGTCTATGGTGTTACAGAAATATTACATGGACTACAGCTGAAGATTGGAATACTAAAGTAAGCGTATCCTATGGTTCTGTAATTTCTATGTAATTTTGAGGATTACTTATACATTGATATTGCAGAGGATTTCCCTCTCAATCAATTATTTCTATTAATGATATGAAGTATCCAATCTGATACTTTAGATCAGTGTTTTTCAATCTTAGTAGCTTTGACACATGTGGACTTCAACTCTCAGAATTCTCCAGCCAGCACGGGGAATTAAAATTGCCAAGGTTGAAAAACACTGCTTCCGATGTTTCCTCAGGGAAACCCCTCATTGTAATCAACATTTCATTTTTTTTAAATGAAATCTTAAACAAATTTTTTTTTTTGGCTTCCTTTCTAATAAGACACTGTTGTCAGGATTCCGGCAGTTACTCCAATTAAATCATGAGCTCGAGTCACACTCCCAAAACTAAAAAGATTTTATTAGAAGTTAACATTCCGGCATTTGCCTGGGCGCAGCCGACTCAGATACGTAATTCACTGTCACCCTTGATCCTGCTTCCCCACCCCACCCCTCTGGTTGTATCATCCAAGAAAACACGTCCATAGCCAAGAGTCATCAATCATGCTGTCCAATTAGATTTTTGCGATTCAGAAGCTTCAGTCATCTAATCAGTCTCTGAAGAAAATATGAATGGAATGTACTTTCGATTCCACACTGCTGCCTGCTCCTTGAAACTCCCCCCTTCCTTTCTGTTGACAACTATGAAATGTGTGTATAAAATGTTTTATGAGTTGACACTGGGGTTTCTCACCCCCCTTGTTGCGAGATGCCTGCAGCTGCTGTGTGCTTTTTTTGGTGTGGCTGCACTTCAGCAGCTGCATTGAAAAAAGCACATCCAGTTCTATGTACTGGGCCTTGTTCTATGCCAAAGATCAGTAGCCACCTCTTTCACAGCACAAAGAAGCCTTCCCCAACAGGTCAGCTGGTCTCCTCTTTCTCTGCCTGTTTATCTGTATGACCGAGGAGGAGGAGACTAGATGGCCAAAGGGGCCGATGCTGGAGGTGACTCTTTTTCTGTCTTCAGCCACCTCTTTTGGTGCAAAAAGCCTCCCCCAACTGGCCAGCTGGTCTCCTGTTTCTCTGCCTGTTTGTTCTGTACGACTGACGAGGAGGAGACCAGCTGGCCAAAGGGGCCACTGCTAGAGATGACTCTTTTTCAGTCTCCAGCTGCCTCTTTTGGTGCACAAAGTCTCCCCCAACCGGCTGGCTGGTCTCCTCCTCCTCAGCGATACAGAACAAACAGGCAGAGAAACAGGAGACCAGTCAGCCAGTTGGAGAAGGATTCTTTGCATTGTGAAAGAGGCAGCTACTTATCTCCGGCTTTGCTCCAATTCTCCAACAGTCTGGTGCCACCCTGTTCTATGCACTGGCTGCTCGGACTGGCCGGGCCTGGCACATAGAACAGGGCGTGCTTTTTTTGGTTGCTGAACTGCAGCTGCATTGAAAAAAGGACACAGCCACTGCAGGCATCTCGCAACAAGGGTGGTGAGGAGCCCCGGGATATCCACTCACTCAGCTGCTGGCTGGCCAGGCCAGGCCAGGCTGGAAGAGGCATGTCTGCCAGGAGAAGGAAGAAAATGTGCTCCGGCAGGGCAGGCAGTCAGGTGTATGACCTGGGGCTGCTGCACATGCGCACTGCATGTGTAGCTGCTGCACATGCAGTGCACATGTGCAGCAGTCCTGGAATATCCAACTGAGTTATGTCATGGCTGCCATGTGGTAAAGAAAGCTAGGAGAGTGGCTGGGACAAGTGAGCAACTGGGCGACTGGGTTGGAGGATGTGGCCAGCCAGGGATCGCCATCGGTTCGGCAACTCATGCCAAGTCACTGCTACAGGTTCACCCGAGCTGGTGCAAACCGGTTGAATGCCACCTCTGGAAGAAACTGTCAGCCTCCTAAGTAGACCAGACAGGAAATATGACCAATTGAGCTTATTGTACTTTATTGTAAGGATATATTAATAAATCTTGCAAGTCTGAAACTAGAAATTTCCTGCCATCTCTTCTTGCCAGCTAAATAATTAGAGCAAATCCTTTCTTCTTTCTCTGCCCATTATTCAGTTGTGGGTTGTCCCCACCACTCTCTTGTCTGATCTTTCACTAGAGAGAAGCTTTTTCTCATTCTTCCAAGGTCATTCTCATATTCCATAGCAGAAATGAAACTCAGAGTTAAAATACATAGAAAAAGCAATGGAACTGTGAAGAGTGGAACTGGAAAAGTGAAGAGAGCAGCAAAAGAACTTCAACTTAAATATCAATGGCTGGAATAGGCAGAAGGGGAGACAGGATAGATGGATGACAGATAGATAGAATGATAGATGATAGAAGAGATAGATGGATGGATGGATGGATGGATGGATGGATGGATGGATGGATGGATGGATGGACGGACTGACTGACAGACAGACAGACAGACAGATAGATAGATAGATAGATATAGAATAACAGAATAACAACAGAGTTGGAAGGGATCTTACAGGTTTTCTGGTCTAGTCTAGCTAGATAGATCATAGATAGATCATAAATAGGTAGACAAATAGACAGACAGACAGATTGACTAATTAACTGGCTAATGAGAGAGAAAGGGAGTTAGAGAGAAAGAGGGGAAGAGGAAGGAGAAAAAGGAGGAGAGAGAGAGAGAGGGAGAGAGCGAGAGAGAGAGAGCGAAAAAAGTTTAGAAGCTGGTGGGAAAATGCATTAAGAAAGGGATTGTTAGACTGTCTTGCTGGGATGGCAGAGAAGAACATGAGGGTCTTTTCTATTTCTTTGAACAGAGACAGAATCTCTCATGCACAGGAATATGGTTGAATCAACGTTCTAACCATGAAGGTAGCAAAACATTGTACTGACTGAGCAAGATCTTCATTAGGACAGGCAAGCAATGTGCTTAGAAAATAGTCATTAAACAAAGAACCAAATTGTCTAGAGATAGATGTAGCAAAGTTTAATTATTCAGGTACAAACTACAGTAAACAGGTTGAAAAGTCCCAAGATTGTTAAAGGATAAAGAGTATATACCCTGAAGAGAAGAATATGTAACAAATTACAAAATCAACTTAATTAATATACACCCCTAAACTATGACGCATGTCAGGTGAGAAATAAATGATTATATAGTACTAGGTCATAGTCAGGGGTGGGATTCTACCAGTTCACACCTATTCACTAAAACCAGTTGTTAACATTCTAAGCAGTTTGGAGAACCGGTTTAGATGAAATTACTGGCCTAGTCCTGTAAGGAAGGCAGGAAGGATACATTCTGGTGTTGCTTACAGAAACTGCTTCTCCATTAACCCTTATTACATTCTTGACAGGACTAGACTTCCTGGTACTTTACTTGTGTGGAGTGACCATGTAAAGTTACAATGGCACTGATATAAGTGACTTATGACCATTTTTCACACTTACGACTGTTGCAGCATCCCCACAGTCATGAGAGGCCAGGCGAGGAGATGTGTGCCTCAATGTGAGTGATGTTGAGTTGGCCACACCCAGCCAGTCACATGACTACCAAGCCATGCCCACCAACTAAGCCACACCCACAGAACCAGTTGTTAAAAAAATTGAATCCCACCCCTGAATAGAAATACTGGTTGGCAGAAATGATTGTTTCTACCTTATACTTAATTCTATTTCTTAAAGGATTGTATGGATTTCAGGAACAATATATGGCAGCCAGGTTCCATGGAGTGAACAGGAAGAATAGGAGAGTTTGGTGAGGAGTTTTGGGAGAGTTTCCTTCTAAGTGAAAGTACTTGAGCAGGGAACAGAGGAAATAAAAGTCTTGTATCAGTGGAACTTTAAGTAGCAAAATACTGGATAACTTGCAATGCTTGTCGCATGTTTGTATTGCTTACTGAAAATAACAGAAAGTTAACAATTTGATGGAAGAACTTTGAAGATTTATCAAGTCTAACTACAATTAACCTTTCTTGTTAATTCATATGGGGCAGATATATTAATTACTATGGACTTTAAAGATCTGGGAAGAAAATGGAGCCAGCAGTGTGCTGCAGTTACCAAAAAGCCAATGCAGACTTAGGATGCACCAACAGATGGATAGCATCAAGTTTACGAGAAGTGATAGTACCACTCTATACTATACTAGTGAGGCCACATGTCAAATAATGTGTCCAGTTTTGGTTGCCACAGTACAAAAATGATGCTGAAACCCTAGAAAGAGTGCAGAGAAGAGCAACAAAGATGCTAAGGGCTCTGGAGGCTAAACTGTACGATAAACAGCTAGGGGAAATAGGTATGTCTAGCTCAGGGGTGTCAAACTCAATTTCATTGAGTGCTGCATCTGGGTTGTGTTTGGCTTTGGGGGGGCCAGGGTGAGTATTGCCAGAATGATGTCAATTGTGATGGGAGACACCAGTGGTAGAGAAAATGGGCTTCTGAGCACCGTTTCAGCTGGGACAGCCTCCTGCAACCCTCTGCAAGTGAAAATGAAGCTTGGGAGGGCTGTGCACAGTCCTCATGAGGTCCGTTTTCGCTGGGAGAGGCACCATGGCCTGGTCCTTTACTATTTCCAGGGCGGCCCTGCGCCGGCCAAATCTAGCTCCTGGGCCTTGAGTTTGACACCCCTGGTCTAGCTTAACAAAGAGAAGGCTTACAGATGACATGATAGCCGTTTCCAGTACTTATGGGGCAATGACAGGGATGATGGGGTTGACTTATTCTCCAAAGCACTTGAGGGTGAAAAAAGAAGCGATTGCTGTCCACAGCATTCTAAAAAGTCTTCTCCATCACCAACCTTCACAAGTGTCAATTCTTTTGTATCCTGCTTCTTCAAAATTCAACTTTCACTTCCCTATAATGACACATACAATGGCTTGCATGAATTTGATTTCACACATTATGGCATTTGAAATCTGTTCCAAGACCATTATGGGTGTTCTACCAAGTGTTAGTCTTTGGTTTCTTTCTTGACTGATTGTTCCTTTACTGTTGATGGTTGATTCTAAAAGGGAGACATTATCTACCATTTCAGTATCTTCATTGACAATTCTAAAACTGCTTGTTTTGAACTTCACAAAAAGTTGTTACTATTATTGTTCATAGGATTGTATAGAAAATATAGAAACAAAATAGCTTTGGTAGATGGGCCCCTGTAAATTCATTTGTACTAGGTTAAAAACTTCATGGTTGCACCCTGAAAAAAACAACAAGCAGATTTTAGATTTTTATCATCAGATAGAATTGTAGCTACTTGGAATGATGAGCTTTAAATGCATTCTGAGTAATTTTCTAGGCTCGCCTCATTCTGCCATTGGCTTGCTGCCAAGTTTGTGGATCAGCAGCCTTGAGTATACTAGCTCCCAAGGTTTTTATTTTTTCTATTCACCTTACAGGTCAGCAATTTCCCATGAACCTGCCCACATCTTTCCCTAATGGTGTTCTTAAAGAGCAAACATGAAGGCAACAGTTTTCATGTTGTCTCTTAAGCAATCTGTTCTCATGTTATCTTGGGGTGTTGGCCTACAGGCTCTCAAATCAAAAGCCATTGTAAATAGAAGGCAGATAGAGTACTAATTACTTTATTAACACACCAGCAATTAAAAACTGCTGCTTGCATTCCAAGTGTGGGGCAAAAATCCAAGAAAAAAATGACTGCAATCCATTTCTTAAAGACTCAGTAGTGTGTCATCACACATTTCCCTTTCAGTTTTGAAGTCCAATTGTCTAAAGAGGTTTTCTTGACTTAGAGTATCTGTGCAGGGTCAGAAGTTACTAGTGGTATTTATACTTAGACGGAACTCAGCTATTACTTTACAACTTTATGATTTGTCCTTTCACCAATGGCATATGGTTCTCTGAGCAATAAATAAGAGGCCTGATGTCCTGGTACAGCATGCCTTCAACCTGGGACTCACTCATTTGTGACTTTTTGCCCATCCAACTTGAGATTCAATAGGCTTTCCAAAAGAAGAAGCACAAGCAAATAGGGATTTAAAGACTAGCAGGAGATCACAATAGCAAAGAAGAAGGGTACCACATACAGGTTTCTACACTTATACACAAGTATGGGAAAGAAACAAGGATACTTTGAAATCCTAAGACAAGAGGACAAGTATGATGTGAAAGACATCACAGAAACCTGATGGAAATATTTATACAGCCTTGTAAGGCCAAAATTGATTCAAAAGGAAGAGACTCAACAGAAAGGAGGAGGAGCTATGCTGTAGATAAATAAAAAATATGAGACATTCATGAATTGGAACACCTGAGTAACAGTACAAGGTGAGAGAAACAAAAATTATATCCTAGTGGGATTTGATTCCATACTATCTGGATGAGCAGAAGATATGGATGAGGTACGTGATAGGAGATTTCAACTACCTTGACACCTGTGAGAAATCTAATTCTGCCAACAGTCAGAGGCTCAACAAACTCTTGTTCGTTCTGTTGATAACTTCTTAAAAAGATGAAAGAAAAAAAGGGAGCTGCTGTAATGGACCTAAGTCTTTTCTTTTGTGCCTGAAGAATTGAAAGTCACTGGAACTTTTAGAGAAAGTGATGTGTAATCCTTGAGTTCATGATATTAAGAGGAAGAGGAAAAGGAAAGGAAAACCTCCTAGATTTTGATGTTAATGAATTCAGACAGAAGATAAGTTAAAATAAAAAAAAATTATGAAGAACAGAAGTGTTTATGAAGGATGGCAAATCCTACAAATTAAGTCAAAATTATTTCCACCAGAAGGAGAAAAAAAAGGAAAACAAATTAAAGAGACCAATGTGAACAAACCCAGAGTTTTCTTAAATACAGGAAAGAAAAAGAACATTTATGGCAAGGGGAAGAAAGAGTATATAATCAAAGTAATACAAAATAGGTGAAACTAAGCTAATATAAAATAGATGCCAAAAACTGTAGAAATGCTAAAGCACAAGTAAGCTGAGCCTCATGAGAAATGTCCTAAACAATATTAAATAGTTTATAGAGAATATATCAAAAATAAAAGGAAAATGGGCTGGAGGCTAAAACGTACCAAGAACGGTTACAGGAACTGGGAACATCTAATCTAATGAAAAGAAGGACTAGGAAGACCTTAACCAATAACTGAAGACTTTCAAAAAGAGACTGGACAATCATTTGCCTCCTGCTTGAGCAGAGGGTTGGACTAGAAGACCTTCAAGGTCCCTTTCAACTCTATTATTCTATGTTAGGTTATTGTATAAGGAGAAAGAGATGTGAAAGAAGAAATATTTTATCACTGTCTTCTTTCAGAAAGGAAATGATGCACTACTGTCCACTGTTTTGCCACTAGTAGAATGAGGAGGTTGCACTTCAGTATAAAAGATAACAAGGTAAAAGATCCCTTCCTTAATTTCAATGAATTTAAGTCTCCAAGGCCAGATGAATTATTTCTAGGATACTGAAGGCCCTGCAGGAAATAAGTTGTGGAACTGCTAAATGTAACTTTTAAAAACTCCTGGAAAATTGGTGAACTCCCAGAAGAATGGAAGAGAGCAGACATGTCCCTTGCTTCAGAAAAGGAAGAAGGATGACTAGTAAATTACAGATCTGTCAGCTTGATGTTTATGCTGAACAAGGTCTTCAAGCAAATTATTAAACAGTGTCTTTGGAGCAGTCAAATAAGGATGCAACAATTAACAAGAGCTTGCATGGGTTTGTCACAAATCATGCCAGACATTATCTCTTCTTTGACAGACTTACTAGTTTAAAAGACCGGGAGAATGCCATGATATACTGTATCTTGACCTCGGGAAAGCACTCAACACATTTTATCATGATATCCTCAATAAAATTGTTAGATAAAGGCTTGATGATTTGACCAGTAGATGGATTCATAATTGACTGAATGATTGTACCTAGTGAGTATTCACAGATGGCTCCATATCAGCTTAGAGAGTAGTATCAAGTGGAATGGCACAAGCTCTGTCCTGAGCCCATGCAATTCAATATTATTATGTATGACCTGGCTGAAGGTGCTGAGGGCATGATGAGCAACTCTTCAGATGACACAAAACTAGGAAGAATGAATGACTAACGTAGTTTAGGAGAGAAAGAGAAGATTTAAAAAAATCTAGATAGACTTGAACAGTGGGCCAAATAAACAGGATAACATTTTACACTAAGAATGTAGATTCCTGAATTTATATTCAGAAGAAAAATGCACAAGTACAGTATAGGATGAGGGAAACCCATCTTGGTAATAGGATATGGGAAAAAATCTGGGTGTTGTTCTAGATCACAAGTTGAACATGAGCCAATAAAGTGATGCAACTGCTAAAAAGGCAAAATACTATTTTGGATTTAATAACAGGAACCTAATATTAGGCTAATGGAAAATAATTGTCCCATTCTATTGTGATTTGGTCAGGCCTTGGCTGGAATAACATATCTAGTTATGGGCACTGTTCTAGAGTGCAGGAGCAGAATCAATGGGTTGAGATTAGAAGGTAGTAGATTTAGGTTAGAATTTCCTAACAATAAGAACTGTCAATCATGGGATGAACCGCCCCATGAGCAATGATTGTTCTTCCAGAAGATAGTTATGTGTCTAATATGCTTTAGCAGATCCTGCACTAAGCAGAGCAATAGCTTCAAGATATCGTCCAACCTGCTATAGCCATTTTCTGTAGTTGCAAACTAGCTTTTATTTCATCATACTTATACAGTACACTAGTTTATATGTTCATACTTTGCCTTTTGTTCTTTCAGCTTTTCACCTGTTTTCCAGCCATACTTTCCCACTCTTCCCCTTCTTCACAAGCATTCACTCTTTCTTGGTATATTTATTTTGAAATTTGATCTTGTTCACTTTAACTATATGACTAAACTATCTCAAAAAATATCAGCACATTGGTTCTGTCTTATAATTGGTAGGATGTGGACTATAGACCAATATAGTATTTTGTCTTGCAATGTAGCCTGTAGATAAGAGATCCTACCTTGCATCAATAGCATGAGCATAGTTAACATTGGGCTTGAGCTGTTCATATGACATATTGGCAAAATGTATCAAAATGGACTAGTATTATCTTTATGATTATTATGCAATCAATGCTGCATAGATATAACTATGTCTGGTAAATAGTCTACATCTGCTCTATCTTATTAAAGAAAGAGTTATGTGAAATCCAAAGGCACACTTCATTTATTTTTTTCACATAAAAATGTTCCATAGTCACTGGCAAGGCTATTTACAAGCAATGCATTAATCTCAATCAGATGCTTTGCAAGTTCTGGCTCTAAATTAATAATAATTAACAATTAATTAATATTCTCATCCTGTGCTAATGAATTCTAACCCTCTCTTTTATTGCTGGACACAACTGCATAAAAGATTGAAGAAATGCCAGCTTTGAACTATAGTGCCAGCGTTTCCTTTCTGTGTTGGCACACAAAATCTGTATTAGCCTTTCTATCCCCCCTTTAATACTAGTTTTTCTTTTCAAGTTTTTATTTGCAAAATTGCTCTCCATTTTGGAGTTAATCAGAAGGAAAGGTTAATAGCTGTGGTAAGGATGGAGCCTATGGAGAACAGTCAACATTTTCCCATAGTGCACTTTGCCAATACCCTTCAGTTTTGACCCTTCCTATCCAGGACTCCCACTCTGGAGCCTCTCCTGAGCAAAGGCATCTAATTGTTCTGAAGATCATAGTAGGTTTCACAATCTGGGCAAACATCCATCAGGGATGAGAACGAGATCATTTTGCTGCTATTTTCAGTCCCAGTTAATTTATTATGGAGTTGGCAATGATTAAAAGTGAAAGAGGAGGCGTTCATGGGCTAAAATTTTCTATGCCATTTAATCAATTTGAGGTCTGGAATGTTGAGATGAGAAGTGTCTGCTTTGGATGCATTCCTGTTTAAAAGCCACCATTAAGACCCTTCATCAAAGACATCATCACCATTTTGTTGTACAAAATATAAGAGACAGACATTAGGGTAGACATTAGATATTTTGAATATATTGTGATATATCTATTCCTTTACAAATATGCTGATTGGGTTCATGAGATTCAAATAAGCATCTAACATGGAGGTCAGCCTTCTTTGAACGGATGCCTCTCAGATGTATTGGTTTTCAGTTTCTGTCATTCATAAATGATGGTTTGATATTCTAAATTTCTTGAAGGTACCTGATTGAGAAAAGTCTGTTTTGATAGCAACATTGGTCTGTAAACCTCTAACATCCCCTCCCTCCCTTCCTCCTTCAAGTTGGATTAGTAACCTTTTCCATGCTGAATCCCACTGTTATGTGATGGCCAGGATTCCAAACAGCTAAATTATAAGTACCCAGTATTTCAAATAAGATTGCCAACATTTTGTGAGCTTTCAGTTGTATCTTGGGAGATATTAATGTTTTTAGGAGGGATCTTGGCATTTTGGCTAGAAAATCAAGTTATCATTTTGCGGGTCCAAAGAATGTCTTTGTCTTTGTGAATAGAATGTAGAACACTACACTACTAATTTGTACTCTGTGTGTTTAAAGGTAAGAAATAATGAAAATTAGTTTGTATAAGAGGAGCATAGATGACTATGCATTCCCACTGAATGCTGATTGTAAAGTATAGGAGGCATGTTTATAACACTTTTCCATCAGGTTATTTAGGTAATAACCCTGACTCAGACATAATCAACCCTTTTCTGTTAAGTTACATTTTATTTCTAAACAAGATGGATATTGACCAAATACTTCAGTGATAATTTCTTGAGAACCATAATCCAAATGATAGGTAGCACCAAAGTGAATTTAAACTCAATATAAATGAGACCACACATCCTCTCTCTTTTAAAATCCCCTTCATTTTCTAATTCATTTGTTTTTTACCCACAAGCCCACAGCAAGCTGGTTTGGAAGATCTTTAAAATTAGGCTGAAGGTCTCATGAAATTAGGTCAAGGACTAGCTGAAGATAAAAGCTGCATCCTTGACTTTTTCAATGCCACCTGTTCCCAGAGGAGGTGATCTGGCCTCTGGGAACTCTATATTTACCTAATCTTTCTATAATCTAAAATGCCATTTGCATTTGAAATCACAATTACTTTGTATGCATGTGGGCAGATAAATGTGAGGCCATCTTTTTCACAGAAACATTGGGAGGAATTATTTCCAGAGATTACTTCCTAAAACATTGCTTGCATATTATAGGATAAATGCTTGGGGTATTAGCAAGATAGTCAAAGTTCCCTAAAACTAGTGAGGTTTCTTATAAGGGATTGATCCATCCTTGATCCATCCATAAAATTATTCTGAGGTTCCCAGTCCTCTACCATGCCTTCCCTGCAAAATCGCGTTACTGAAAGTTATCCAAGAGTGCTGAAAAGTTGAACAAGGCAATTCCTACCAATGAATGTGCTATAAAGCGAGGTCACTGCAAGTTCCATAGAAGAAATCTCCTGACACATCTCAAATGAATGGCAGGAGGGCTGCTCTTGAAAGAAATGAGTGTCTGCTTTACCTACCATTGCAAATCTCAGCATGCTGGGAGAAGGGAAAAGGAACATTTTATGCACAGGCAGGAGTTGAAGCAATTAATCCTTTACTTAAAGAATAATAAGCAGCCAGAGGTTTTTTTTTCCACCCTGGAAGTGGGAACAAGGTAAAAGGGGTTAAAAACTAAAAGCAAGGACAGCAGACACCAATTAACAGAATGCTAATTGACAATTTCCCCAAGCCTCCCTGCAACATGCCAGACCCATTTCCCCAATTGCTAATTAAATCAAACTGCACACACAATACTAATTTCCCGAACTTTGGGAAGCTCAGACGACAAATCAGATGTGAAACTAACTTAAGCATGTTGTCAAAGTCCAGTGAGGAAGAGGAAAGGGAGACTGGGGAGATAAATTTATATACAAGAAAAGGGGTAGTGATCATTTGGTTCAGATGGGGCCTGCTTTTTGCTTGTGGTTATAGGTGTGTGTACTGCTGCATGTGTAAGAAATAATAAGCTATTTTTCCAGTTTGGTTTTGGAGAGTTGATTATATTTTTAACTCTATGCATTTCCCAACCTCTGCTTTCTTTTCTGATTATGTTATCCCTATTATTCCTGTAGTTAGCTTTCAGGCTCCTATGACAGGGAACACTCTTTTGTGCTTATGCTACTTTATAAATGATGGAGACTAATACAGACCTGAGCTGAGATATCTTATCCCTCATTTCACTATCCACATTCTTAGGAAGCCAAATGGAAAGTAGTTTTCAAGATTTTTCAGGTCTAGGGGCAAAAGCTATTTTAGCTCCTATTTCCTTTAGCCCTTCCTTCTGCTTCCCCTTTACCATGTTCAGTCTTTTCTTTGAGCACAATTGCTAAAAGTGGTAGAGCAGGGGTGTCAAACTCGATTTCATTGAGGGCCGCATCAGGGTTGTGTTTGACCTCAGAGGGCTGGGGTGGGTGGATGTGACTATAGGTGGGCGTGGTCATGGTGGGCGTTTGACACAGACTCAAGATGCATATTCCTCTTTCTCTTCTTTCTTTCCACAGTTCTTTACTATAACCATTTTTCTATCTCTTCTATCACATATTACTGGCAAACATTTATTACTTATACTTTATATACTATTATTTCCAAATTTATATTCCATTGTTTAATAATAAATGGTTTTTCCAGACAGAAAAGCTATTTATATACTATTGTGTTTTTATTATTCAACTAATAATAAATATGCAATAGCATAAATAACATGATAATAAAAGATCTAATAGCAGAGATAAATTTTCAGGATAGTAAATAGAAATGTCTGTCAATTATAGATTGTTGATTATAGATTAAGTGGACCTACAGTATATAAAATCTGGCATCAAACTGTAGTGTTAACATAGGATGTTGCTTGTTTTCTATTCAAATAAGGCACTTACTTGAGGCCACATAATTGTAATCCAGTCCAATCCAGTCCTCCTGCAGCACTCTGTCAGCCAAAAATAAAAATTGGCTGGCAGAGTGCTACAGGAGGCGTGGAGGCCAAAAATGAGCAGTGGGGCCCCGAATGTTCCCCCCACAGCCCATTTTGGTTGGGCGAGGCACCGCGGGCTGGTTCTTTGATATTTACAGGCCGGCTCTGTGGGCTAGATTTAAGCACCCACAGGTCAGATCCAGCTCACGGACCTTGGGTTTGATACCCCTATGGTAGAGTGAGTATGTGTACATTCTAATCTTTTCACACATTTATCTGCAAAAAAAAATCTGCTATGGAACCTATGATTAGCGAACTGGTCTCCCCCCCTTTTTAAAAAAAATCAAAAATGGAAATTGAATGTACTTGAGTGTTGCACGTGAAAAAGACGAGTTATTTCATATATGTTTAATCTACTTTTAATTTAAGGCTTTATTTACGTTTCTTGTAATGAGATAACTCCTTTTTTAGACTCTGGTCCTTGGCACCTTCCTCAGAAGCCAATGTATCCATTGGTGCAAGCAGATTTGAACACTTCTGATCTAGTACATGTGCTGATAGCTCACAGCCTGATTTCATGAATGGTTTGGGGAAATGAAGTCAAGGAAGAAGATGTATAAAACCCAAATGGAAGAAATAATGTATGGACAGCTCACTGGAAGTAATAAAAGGTTTGAAATGTTAGACTGATCTATCCCTTCTGGAAAGGTCCTAAGAAGAGAGGGAAAAGCGAAACACAAAGGCAGGCATGTAAGATTCAAAAACAGAATGAGAAAAAAAGTTGGCAGAAGGGAGCAGGAGAGAGAGAAAAAATAGGGGGTGGGTGTTGTATATTATTATTTTCTACTTTCCCATTTAGTTTTTTTTTGGCTTCTGCCTCACTTAGCACTGACATATAGTCTAGGGACACTCTTGACAGAATAAAACAGTTTTCTCAATCTTAGCAACTCTAAGATATGTAGACTTCAAGTCCCCAAATGCTGGCTGAGGAGTTCTGGGAGTCTTAGCATTGCCAAGGTTGAGAAATGCTGGAATAAAGATTCTTCACCCCAAGTTTCAGACATACAATCCTAAGTGGCCTCTCCATGTTCCAAGACCCCCAGTGATCCTAGCTGGAAGCTGTATGGACTTTAAAAAAAATTCATCTGGAATGCCAGGCAAAATGGTTAAAAAAAAAGTTCAATTCTAATGAGATTAAAAACTCATGCTATACCCTATTCCAAAAACTGATAGCAATCACTCTGTTTCTCCTTCCTCTGACACTTCAGAAGTGTAAAGTGCCAGGTCTAACCAAGTAACAGCCTCTAGAGAGATGACAGAGAAAAACATTCTGGGTTAAGATAGCTCATTTTAACTTTCAACAGTAATGGCAATATTAATGTCAACTTAAAAAAAACCTTGATAAAAGTAGAAGAGTGCCAGTGAGCTTTTGAAAAGCAAGAAATGTTAACTGAGCTACAACTTTATCAATAATTAGTTAAGCAAAATATGAAATTATAATTTGGAGAGTCACTCTCTTTGAGTAATTCAGTCACAAATGTTCACATCTACCATTTTGCTCCCTCATGCCCAACTATCCTCTTTCATACTCCTACTTAAATTCTCTTTGGTTATTAGAATTATTCTTTCCTATTATTATTCTTTTAGCATGGTGGGGGTAAGGTTGACTCTGATGATAAAACACAGGGAACCAAAGAATTCTCAGATGCTTTGAAATGCTTCATTTTCTGCCAAGGTTCATGATGGTGAGCTTGCACTGGCCTGCTTTGTTCTGAATGAGAAAAAGAGCAGATAGTGAAGTGTCCAATATGCTCAGATGCAGCTCTAACTTTGGTCCAAATATGAAACCAAAAAAATCCAGCCTTGAAATATCTTAATACAAAGTGATACACCTGTCTCTGTGTCTCAAGCATCAACTTAACAGCATGGAGTAAAAAGCACAGCATACTATTACATTCACATTTCTCTGTTGATATGTTGAAATTCATACAGAGCCCTGGAATTAAGAACTCCAGAAGAGGTAAGCTCTTTTTATTTCTTTTTCTCTGTACAGGGTTTTCTCATCAAAGGACTGATCATAATGAAAATATATTTCTTAAAATAAACACTGGTATTTTCTGTTCCCTATCCTCCTTGCTCAAATATATTTAAGAACATTAATCATTAGAGTTATTCAAGGAAAGCAATGTTTGTTTTCATTTCCTTTTTCTGAAGAGGGATAATGTGAATCATTAATCAGTAGGAGAGACCACTACTCATAAAACAAAACACCACACTTGACCTGGGTCCACTAATATGAACAGGAGTCTTTGTTTTTATCGTATTTCTCCCAAACTGTTTTTCCTTTACTCTTTACTGTACCAATCTAGAAAGTCCCCCTTTTCTCTGAAATTGAGGGGAATAGTCTATATGAACAAAACCTCACGTATGCTTCCTTAGATCCAAATAATCATCCCAATGAAGGATTATTTTACAAGTCAAGATCACTCCAATGTCTTCTGAAAAATAAATCATTCTTCTGGGAAGGAAAGCTGAGTTTGGGCCATGATCCTGGTCACTCAGTTAATCTGAGTGACATAGGGCTTCTACTGATGATTTGGATATTTGAAGAAATTTACTAGCATACTAAATATTAGCGGTTGTTACAATTGCAATTATGGAATGGAAAATATGTAACTAAGAGAGTGAGTTCCATTAAGACAGGCAGAATCAACTAGGGGCTGTCTATAGTAACAATCCCTACAGAATAGATGACAACTTTTTCTGAACTTGGCCAGGCCCTGTATTGTAGTTCAACTTTCTCTGAGTAAGTAGAACTACAATTCTATAGATAACTAGGAACATCTCTTCCTGGTGATGGCTCAGAGGATTTATCAAGTATTTACCAATATTTATCAAGACAGAAAAGTTTTTCTTGGATGTATTTATGATTAAATCATTCATAAAATTAAACAATCTAATACAGTTAATTTACCCCCACTGTTTGGGCTATGAAATTTTAGGGGTTCCAATTCTTATTCTGAAAATTGATTGTCTTTGAAAGAGTTCACCAGAGACTTAATGGTTACATGATATTTGCATTTCTTTATCAATAAAACAGGTCAACACAGTGCAGCTTTACAGTTTAAATCCAGTCTACAGGATATATTTTCTCATCAGAATAAAAATAATTATTCAATTCCTTTAGGACTTCAAAGAAACCTTTCCTGTTCTGACTTTTCATCAGACTGACCCAATGGTAATTATTACAACGCTTGTTCAACCATTCATTTGCTGACAGGAAGGTACAGGAAGCTATGTTCCCTTCCTCAAACAGTCTAGAAGAGATAGAACACTTTGTGTATGTGTGCTTTTGAGTGAATTCTTCTCTAATAATCTTATTGGAGCTTTTCATCAGTCCTATCCAAACCCAATATTTACATCACTTGTTTTGGAAAGGGTTTTAGGTCATCTAACTCACTCCATATGCCATAAGAAAAGGATTTGGTATTTATGAGGAATCATGTTATCTACATAGTCACTAATTAAAGCCAAGAAATATATTGTACACAAACCCATTAATTCATGTAGCATAAAAATAAGTGACGGAGATAGTGAGAATTATAAATGCCCATCAGCATTTTATTATGAGATAATATTATGGGGGGAGATCATATCTCTGACACGTCACATGTTTTGCATTGAAAGGAAAAGGACTGCCCACAGGATCTAAACCCTGTAACTAATAAAGCTAATCTTAATTGAAACTATTTAGCTGAGAAAAAAATGGTAAGAAGGAGGAAATAATTGCAGTACAGCTTAAGATCATATGTGGTGGGTGTTTTGTACCATGTGCCTTATGTTATTTTGAATGTTACTCTGCACCTTTTAATCTATAATCTATTGCCAATTTATGTTATAAGGTACAGTATATACTGTAGCTGTTTAAATCCTAAATCCTCTGTTTTTTAACCAAATGCGGATGCAAGCTGGTCCAGAAACATCACAGTTCTTCAAGGACTAGACATGAAGGAAATCTTCCACAACATAGTACATGTGGCTGGTCATCAGAATTAGATTTATTATATAATATATAATAATATAATAATTATATTAATATAGAATTAGATTTATTATATAATATAGAATTAATAATATAGAATTATTAGAGCTGAATTACAACCCTTTTTTACTTTGCCATTCCTTATTACCCCTTGCCATTTCCGGCACCTCATCACTCTCTGCAACAAAGCATTTTAAATGGAAAGGCTCTTCATTTGCATTTTGACCATCCATGAGTTAAACCCTTTGGCTTAACTTCCTTATTAAACAAAACAAAAAACTTAGTTTGGTCTGGAAAGCACTTGGGGAGATCTGCATTCTAGACCACAAAAGTCAACTTGGTGACTTTAACCGGTCATTCTTTATTAGCACTGGGAAAAAGGCAAAGGCAAACCATTTCTGAAAATGTCCAGAAAAATAGCATGGACTCATCCACTGCAGCTACTAGAAGTCTAACCTGAAGAAACATACAGACAAGATTGAAACTGGGATGGTCCAGTGAAGATGAGCAGGGATAGATTTAAGGCAGAGAATAACGAATACTGCTTTTATACAATATATAACGTCTATTACAAATTATTTCACACAATGTATTGCAGTGTTCAGGAATAGCATTTGCTGGCACCATAGTTTAGCTGTACACTGATGACTACCAATTTGGGTGATTTAAAATTTATGCAACTGCCAATATGTTTACTACTAGCTTTTAAGTAGTAAAGCCACGGTGGCACAGTGGTTAAAGTGCAGTACTGCAGGCTACTTCTGCTGACTGCTGGCTGCTTGCAATTTGGCAATTCAAATCTCACCAGGCTCAAGGTTGACTCAGCCTTCCATCTTCCTGAGGTGAGTAAAATGAAGACCCAACTTGTTGGGGGCAATATGCTGACTCTGTAAAACCATGTAGTGAGAGCTGTAAAGCACTGTAAAGCAGTATATAAGTCTTAATACTATTGCTATTGCTATTTAGACAGTCTTTAAAAACTGTAATAAACAATTTAGAAAACACAAAAAGCACATTGTAAATATATCTGTCTATTTGATAATAACTGAATATTTAAATGGATATTGTGCCACTGCAAATGCTTCTGAAGTTCAAGAGGCATTTTCCAGCTATTGGGAATACCTCAAGATATTCCATTAAAATTTTGGCTGAGGCATTTGGTGAGGTGTTATGGCGAGAGGAACAAATTTCCTATCCCCCCAAAAATAGTCCAGTCCACTTTAAATGAAGGTTGTAAGGCAAAAGGAAATAGACCAGGGCTGTCAAATTCCAGGCCCATGTGTCACAAGTTAGCCACACCCATGCCCAGTTTAGTGAAGGGAAAAAAAATCTTTGATACATCATGTGATGCTGCCATGATGCTGCCATGATGCCGCCGTGATGCCGCTGTGATGCCGCCGTGATGCCGCGAGTTTGACACCCCTGAAATAGACCATGAAAGGAGATGAAAATGTGAGTTCAAATGGACAGAGTATGAATGGAGAAACCAGGATAATTTTTTAGAATATTCCTTTGTTGCACAATAACCTATACTTGGGCTTGAAAGAACTAACACCATCAAGAATACCATCATTACAAGGGCCAAAATAAACATATTTAGTATATTTATTTATTTATTTTATTTTACAACATTTCTATACCGCCCCTCTCCCGAAGGACTCGGGGCGGTGTACAGCGAATTTAAAAAACATAGATATACAAAAGTACAAAAATTAAAAACAAGTTAAAAAGAAATATTTGAGGAGCTGTCTATTTAAACCCCCCCCCTAAAATCCAATCCAAATTAAAAAACTCACAGTAGGAAGGTTAAAAGGACTGGGGGTCCCCGGCTAGGT
>JANHFN010007874.1:35957-50338 GCA_032468175.1 Toxicocalamus goodenoughensis | reverse complement strand
AGACAGTTATAGAGGTGCAGATGACAGACTCAATAATTCCTCTGTAGAACTGTATCAGCAGCTCCTTGGGCAGTTTATTACACCATCAAACAACAACATCTGCCTGTTCCAGGTCCTTGAGAAGACTTGATAAGTGGATAAAAATGCCTAGTCCACTCTGAACATCTGGCTGACTGCAATGAACCATAATTATAATCTGCCATCCAACATTTTGGACTTAACAATTGTTGATGAAAAAGACAAAAGAATGGTGGACATGGCAATGCCTGGAAACAGGAACACTGAAAGGAAAGAACTGGAAAAAATCACAAAATGCAAAAAACTGCAAATAGAAGTAGAACAACTATGACAAAAGAAAGCAAAGAAGGTACCAATAGTAATAAGTGCAAGGTGCAATTCTAAAACCTCAAGAGCAGCACTTGAGCACCATCACCATTGACAAAATTACCACCAGTCATTTCCAAAAGGCATCTTGGAGCAGCTTGCATCCTGCAATGATACTTTTAATTTTATTAAAGAACAATATATGTGGTGCTCTGTGAGTTTGGCTGTTTTCTTGCAGATGTTTCATTATTCAAACTTGGTAACATCAACAGTATTGATGATGTAACCTAGTTTTGGTAATGAAATGTCTGTAAGAAAACAACCAAACTAAGAGAGCACCAAGTACCCTCCATTTCCTGAGCCGTGGTAGCATAGTGGTTAGAGTGCAGTACTGCAGGCTACTTCTGCTAACTGCCATCTGACTTCAATTTGGCAGTTCAAAAGCTCACCAGGCTCAAGGTTGACTCAGCTTTTCAGCCTTCCAAGGTGGGTAAAATTAGGATCCAGATTGTTGGGGACAATATGCTGAATCTATAAACTGCTTAGGAGAGCTGTAAAGCACCGTAAAGCGATATATAAGTCTAAGTTCTACTGCTATTTCAACTTTTAGCTATAAATATTCTCCTTTATTTGGTAACAACTCAATAGGTGGGTAAAAATGCCCAAATATTCTCCTTTATTTGGTCAATAGGTGGGCAAAAATGCCCAAATCTAAACTAAAAGTCTGGGTGATTGTGTCATTACCAACAATAATTTATCCCTTTGTTTTTAGATATTTTAAACCTGTCAATTAACAAAAGGCATCTCTCTGGCAGAACTGTGTCAGGAAAGGTGAATTCACTGGAACTCAACAAGAAACTAAGACAGATACAATGGGTGAAGATCCTATATCATGTCTATAAGCAACAGGATCTGGAAAATCATATTATTAGTGTTTAGTATTCTGCTTCTGCATTTTGGTAGCAGTTGCAAACACTGGTTTCAAGGCTAACTATGCCTATTTCTCTCTCTCTTTCTCTAGCAATAGGAAAAATCTTTGTGGACTACTCTGTCTTGTTTTTCTTAATACCCACAAAATGTAGCCATTGACAGTGCTGATTGTTTTCTCTATTGGATGAAGCATAGCAGTGGAGCTGAACAGGTCTGAGCACCATTGCTTAATTTTAGTCTTATGAGTATTTGTCTTTAAGTTGAAGACAACATATATTTGACTCCCTGGATTCCCCATCAAAACACTGATCACACCAAACTTTGCTCTTCTTCAGGAAGCTAGTTGCCTATTGTTGCTGTCATATCTTGTCCCCAGGAAATGAATAAAAACCACAATTTTGTATCCACTATCCTGGAAGTAAGTTCTATTTAATTCAACAGTCTGATTTCTAAATAGATAAGATTACATCTTGATCTTATCTACCTGATAACAATTTATAATCCCTTGAAAGTTGCAAGGATCTCATTTTCAGGGTTTAAAAAGAAGTGGCTTATGTCATCAGTATTCCAGAGAACTGCAATCCACTTTCCTCTCAGTTTATATAAATATAGGCTACAATTATCCATACTATGAAACCACTACACTAAGTTCTTTTACTTGTCCTGCTCTACAGTATTGACCGTGTTGAACTAAAACCAATTATTTAATTACTAATTTTACTACAATGCCAAAATGTTCTTTGTAACATTAGAATGGCACCACAGGCTCCAAAGAGAAAACAAGAATTGCAGCAACTGAAGATGTCAGGTTTTCCTTTAGGTAATGGGCTATTTAAAACATTTTAAAGTAAAAATAAGAAATCATAACAGGGACAGTGGTGTTAACCCATGATTGCCTTCCAAAGATAGAAGGCTACAAGGATTTGCATTATCATAATGCCTGGCTGGTGGAGAAACATAGCTAAACATATTGGAGGTAAGAATAGATTCCAAACGCCATTCACTGCTACTGCATATCCTGCATTCAGATAACACTACATTTCACTAAGATAACACTGTCTATAACAGATCTATTCTGGATACAAAATTATTTTATTTTCTAGGTTTTCACACTACATTGCATACCTAAGCATTTGTTCCTATCATAACACCAACATAACAACACCTGCATCATGACATTACAACCCAAGCTCCTCCCTTTCATGTCTGCATTGCGACTTCACAAAGAGTTAGCACTGAACAAATTGTATCATGTGACACACATTTTCTCATTTGGCGCCTTTAGTAGATGCCTATGATTGAACCATAAACTAATCAAGCAGACTTGTGAATGGGCTTACACAAGATGTTAAGAGGAGAAAAACAAAGCTGAAAACTAACCTGGTTCTGCCCATTGTACAAATACAGGTCTTTAATTGGTTTAATTAAACTAATTGTGGAATGGTAGGATAGTATTTATCTTCTCCAATGCATTTGCTTATAAACGTAGATGCATACAGGAGAATGTTCTCACATAGCTATGTGATGCGTAGTTTGCAATTTCATACTCTTTAGTTTAGAATTTTAAGTATTATGGTACTTGAATCCTTAACACAGCTTCATATCTTTTTAGTAGTATTATTAGACTTTAATATTTTTATTAATATGTTTTGACTATAATTAATATGTCTTTGGCTGTTTTATTTTTTGTTTGTTTGTTTTATAAGCACATTCTTGCAGTTTGATAAGCTCCTTTGTAGAGTTCATCTAAACACCAAATTTTAATATATGCTTTTTTCTTTTGATATGTTCACAATTAGTCTATATTATTAATAAAGTCCTTGCCTGTTGTCAGACTAAATGCTAAACCTTACTACTAAGTGTTTTATCAAAAGGAAATGATTATGGATGATTAATAGTACACCTTGTCTCAGCAATACATATAAGAGAAGCTATTCAAGAATGCAGTCCAGAAGCTTCAGAAAGCATTCAACAAGGAATAATGCTGGTGACAGAGCTAAGACTCTGATCCTTGGTTTTGAAAGTAGAGTTATATGAAGTTTATACAATAATGCATTTGTTTAATTTCTGAAATTTTGACAATTATGAAAAAGTTGAAAATGGAATAGAGATTTAAACAAGACTAGAACTGTCAGGATAAACATACTAGCATCTTTAAGAGGTACTGTTCTTCTTTGCATGATAACTTTCATAATATAAAATCATCAGATGGAACTACAGTTGACTTGGCAACAATAAGAGTTAAGTCAGAAAATGGATTTTGCTACAGTGCTATATTTTAAGGAAAAGAAAATTGTTTTGTGCAATATCATGATATGACCCGAGTCTTTGTGGTAATTTTCACTTTAATAAGCATAATGAGTGTTTTTAATTTCAAAGAATATAATACTCCTTAAGAGCTTTTGGGAAGAGAATAAATGATAGTTTAACTTTTTTTCGTAGGATTATATGCTGTTGGTAGCAATGGCAATTAATAAATTTACAAAGCAATGCTAATCTTATTCACCCTTATTCCATGTGTTCTGTTTTATGAACAAGTATATCATTTAGGTAATTCCGTGGGCATTTAGAATTTGCTTCATTTAGTATTCTTTTCTTATTTAACCACATTTAAATATGATTTTCTTGTTGCATCATGAATTGGTATTTTATTACACACCATGTATTAAACAATATATTTTAATTTTTTTGAGAGAACTTGTTACTGTACTTAGGAATTTCAAAGCTTATGTGTCAAATAAGTGTTTTAAAGACAATGACAACCACTTTGAACAGTTGCTATAATTTATATAATGTGTTCTCTTTGGCAGGGGTCTCCAACCTTGGCAACTTTAAGACATGTGGACTTCAACTCCCAGAATTTCTCAGCCAGCAAAACGTGTATATATTTGTGAACAGCATTCTGACATTTGTTTTATGACTTAATTTATGATGACACTATAAAAGCTGTGTTCTATTTTATATTTATATTTCCAATTGATGAAATTTTCTCTTTACATCTATATTGGCTCAACACTGAATATAGTTAATATGATTGGAGTTGTATATAATCTATTGTTATACTCACCAAACATTAGCATTCTAAGATCGAATCTCTGCTGAAAAGCAGATTAATTTCTGTTTCCTTTCCATTTGATATCTTTTTTCTCTCTCTCTGTGCAATAACCAGATATTTTCTAGTAATTGCCTAGAATAAAAGGATGACTGAAGCTTTGGACAGGATTGCATACATGCAATCTCTCTCAACCCTTAGACTTCTCCATCCCTCAGTGTATATGGATATATTGAGGGGCATGAAATTAATTTAAGAGATATCTAGTACACTATTCGTGGAAGATCAAGGATAAACTCAATCAAATATAAGTAAGAGCTGTTATTAAAACCTATCTTCTGGCGATTCAAGTAACAGGGTGTGAATACTTTCTGTACTAATTGCACCTTCAGATAATTACCCAGTGACTCTCTTTTAGGTAACCCATTTTTCCCTAGGGAGGAGGATACCAAGGACTAGGGTATCATAAATTATCAGAAAGGCAGCTCTCTCTGAGCACGAAAATTTGCTAGAGATGGTCACACCAGTAGAGTCGCTGCTTGTGGCAGTGTCATGAATCACACGTCACCCAAGGTCCAGATTCAACTTTTCCCGGTTCCGCACATATATGCATCATAGCATTCGAGCGAGCCAATGATGGTAAGGAGACTAATGTCCCCGCAGTCTCTACGGCTCAAGCCCAAGGTTTGTAGCCCAACGCCAGATGGTTCATATAGTAGTCCTTGGTTGGAAATGATAACAGGGAGGTGGTGGACTGAGACAGATGAGGTAACACTGGTCCAATGCCAAATATCACTGATGTGATCAGGCTGTCCATATTTGGAGACCTTGATGTCCCAGGTCTCCCGCATTCGATAACTGGACACAGTGGAGACATCCATGACCCAAAGTCAGTTCATTGCCTCCACCAGTAAGTCCAGTTTGATGAAGGATGTGCTGGATGGTACGATGGGTTCGACACTTGGACAGAAGCTTCGCTGGCACAACAACTGATCTAATCATTGCACAACATGGTTTTGCCATCTGCATCTGGAATCATGTGTCACCTTGCAAACTTTCAGGACGTGGTTGATTGTCTCCAGGGTTTGTCAGGCTCCCCTACATGTCTTATCAGTGATCTGTCAACTGGCACCTCGTGCGCTCCTTGATCTCATAGGGAGAATGCCACTCCTCAACTGGATCCCTCTTAGATATAGGTGGGGGAACCTATATCTCGAGAGGGGCATAATAGCCAATCGTGGCTGGCTGCGTCGATCCTGGGGACCCTAGCTCTCGACCATCAAAAGAAGTCAGGACCATAGTCTTCCACTCCTCCCGTGCCTCAGCCTTGGTTGTCACAGCAGTAGTGTTAACTCTGAATGGCTGGTTCATTTGATGCCGCAACAGACCAAATGCATCTTGGCGCTGGACAATCTGAAACAGCGTGGTGGGATAGGATGCAATCTTTTCAAGTTGCGATGCCTGGAGCAACGGGATAGAGGTAGAAAAAAATGCACCCCCAGGCCTCCATCCTTGATGTGAGAGTAGAAGTAGCCCATAGGGGTATCTTTGGGCAATCGCAGGGAGTGCCGCACCGCTGCACGGACCAGACAGTCCAATTTTCGCAGTGTGTTTCTATGCATATTACCTAGTATGAGCTCATGAATAAATTTGGGCACCAAGAATGTTCGTAGCAATAGCATCCTCTGTTGCAGTTTTAGTGGTGCCTGTGAGAGCTCCTGGAACAGAGAGTCCAATTTGCCAGTGTGCTTGGGGATCACGTGTCCCTTCCAGTTAAACTGGAGGCCAAGATAACAAACTGAATCCCCTGGCCCAAGAGGGTTGATGCAGCCACCTTCACATTCATAGATAGTTGGTAACAGGGCCACACACTTTTTCTTCCCATCCTTGGCGATGGTAAGGCCCAGGGATTTTTTGGCATTCAACATCATTCCGGCTTGTGTAAGGGCTTCTGATAAAAGGTGTAATTTTTCTTGAAGCCTCGGGAACATCTCTGCAAATAGAACCAGGTCATCAGCATAAGTGATACTGCTGATCCAGTGGCCGTCGAGGTCATACCCAATGCTGGGTAGAGAAGCTGCAACTATCTCCTCAACAATCATGATGAACAGGAGCGGAGACAGAGGGTTGCCTTGCCGGACACCTCGGCCACAAGTGGTAATAGTTCCTGCAAGTTGTACCGTGGACCACTCATAAAGGTGTCGAAGATAAGACACCAAAGGAGGTGGTAAACCAGCAGCTTCAGTGACACAAAACAGCATATGGTGGGATACGGTGTCCAGGAATAGCATCGCACAAGGTTCACACTTTGTATGGACCCTTTGTAGAATGGTGTGGAGAAGGGTCGTGACCTCCAGGCAGCCGTCCTGCTGGAGAAACCCATGTTGGAAGGATGAAAATTGTAGGGCATCGTGGAGATGCCATGCCAGGATCTTATGGAAGGCACAGAGGATGGTAGAGACAATCAATATAGTGCATTAATCTCCCAGAGCTGATGGGTTGTCTGTCTTGGGCAAAAAGGTCACTTTTGAACAAGCTAAGTGTTCTGGTGGGCCCCCGGCAGCTAGCAGCATGTTGTAATAAGCTGCTAGAGATGGTTGATGCCAGCTCAAGAGATCGATGGCAGGAATGCAATCCAAGCCCGGAGCGCTAGATGTCATATTCTTGAGCGCTGCTGTGACCTCAGTCGGAGTAATTCTATACAGGAGCGACCAATAGACTGCAGCCCTATTATTATGGTATGGCTGCAGCCCTATTATCAATTGCACTTGGAGTCCTAAATACTGTTGACCAGTGGGTCTCCATCTCCGGTGGTAGTGGTGGAGATCCATGATATGCGTTCTTCCATTGCCCAGAGAAAACGGAGGATGCTGCATCTTATTTTCGGAGCTTGTAGATCCATTGAATGTTGGCATAATTGGCTCTACGGATGGAACGTTTGCTCCAGTGACGGATTGTATCTGTCGATCGGGGCTTCGATGGTTTCCATGTATGGGGAAACCAGCATTGGGCATGATCTTGGAGAAGGGCTCGGCTCCGTAACTGGCTAATCAATCCGGATTGTAGATCTCGGGCAATTTCCCTCAATTCATCATCCCTATCTTGGTTTCTCTCAGATTCTTGTCTGCCGTTTCTAGGAGAGTAGTCATCCAGGTAGCTGCTGGGTTGGAACCAGACACAGATGTCGAGGCTGATATCGGTGCCAGCGGATCTGGCCCAAAAACAGATGTAGTCTCGGCCACCACCTCTGATGGAGGCTGGTAAACAGGCGTGGGGTCGGATGGCGGGACCCACTTGATAATTTGGAGGCGCTTCTTAATGGCTTCTTGCAATCGGCCAGGGAAGTATGGGAGTAGTAATGTATAGAGGTCTTTCTTGAACATCTCAGTCTTCCAAAGATGGTCAGAGTGCTGATGCAGAGCTTCATCATCCTCCTGGGACCACATTAGGCATTTGGTAGGTAAAGCGGCTATGTGTTCGGTATTAATTTCAACAGGTGGACAGTGTCGTTGATGCATGCCTAGACCCCTTTTGGTGGGAAACTGGCGGCCACAAGAACATGCAAAAACAGTATTTGATGAATTGGTTTGGGAACATGTGACACTGGTGGTTCCATCTATACTGCTGAGGTCCTGAAGTCCGGGGGGACCAGGATCCTTTTTCTTTATACATTTTGTAACCAGCAGTAAACCCCCTGCTAGGTGGTTGGCCTGACAGGGGGGTGGCCTGGGTCTTGGCTCAGGCACAGGGGGGCATATAACCCGCCTGCACCTTCTCCAGTGGTTGCAACTAGGAGGTGCCCAGGCCGTGTAACCATCAATTAATTAATTAATGTAAACATTAATACCCATTAAGAGATACCCTTAAGAGAGTCATAGTTACTCCCGCCAATAGAGAAGTGCTGAGGCATCTGTGAACTTTCTAGAAGACAATATTTTTCATGTATTCCGAGTTACATGTCAATGTAATTGCTAGTCTATTGGAAGTGTTTGGGGCAGGTTCTTATTTTCTGGGAACAGTTTGACATTATTGAGGAAGTTGACAAGATTTTTGGGTGTATGACCACAATCCATCATCATAGGGTGATATATCTTCAGTGATCTGGAGTTTAATCTGGGTACTCTCCTGGACTTGTAATTCCTGCTGAAGGAGCAGTTCGCATTGATAGACATCCAAAGCTGACAGAAGGCCTTTGTACTACTGTGGGTTGTATATCAGTAATACCCTTTCCAGAACCAACAAACCCCATTCAAGCGGTCTTAATGAGTCTCTAAAAATGCAAATGGCCAGCTGCTTGTCAATGGATCTGGGGATTCCAAGGTGATATGGAGTCCTTCAGTGGCTCATTTGATTGTTTCACCAGGTGTGTGTATGAAGGTTTATTGGATTTTGTATTTAAGTTTTTATTTCTGTAGGCCATCTGGAATGGTTTCAACTTATATTACACAGGGTAATGGGTGACTATATAAATTTCCTTAATAAATAATACTTTAATGCAGCCAATATCTATGTACTAAATGTGTTGAAACTTTCAGAATACTGCTACATAAATAAACAAATAAATTCTTGACTTATAATGAAAACTGGGAAAAGAATTTCCGTTGTAAGTTATTACAATCATAAGTAGAGTCAGATCAAGTTTATGACAATTTTTACAACTGTTATTAAATGAATCACCATGGTTGCTAAACAAATCACAGGGTTGTTAAGCAACTCCACCTTTCCCAATGGGTGCTTTTGACCTTTTTTGCTGGAAATCAGCAAAAAAGTTCACAAATTGTGATAGTGTAAGTTGCAACCATAAACATCAGCTGGTTCCAAGCACATCAATTGTGATCAAATGATCACATAGTAGTGTGACAATCATGTGAATAAATGTCATAAATCACTTTTTCTGAGGTCATCATAACTTTGAACTATTATTAAACAAATGGCGACTAAATCAAGGATTACCTGTTATCACGAGAATATAGAGCTTGTTGGTTTAACATTACTATCTAAAATTATCAATTGCCTGAAATATTTTACCAACATTTATAATGCATTTCAAAATATTTATTTCCTATAAATAATACAATATATATTATATTCCTATATATAATATGGACCAAAATGATTGCCATTTGTTGTCATTGTTGGAAAGCAATTAATTTCTCTTGATGAGAAACATACTTTACATAGATTCTACTACATATCCAGTAGATTCCAAGTCTATACCAAGTTGAAACATGAATTGTTGAATTGAAATGCACCATCTTGGTATCAAATGCACCTTAGAATTATTCACTGTGAATTTTTTAAGAAATATATTCTGAATACTCTCTAGGTTTACTACTATTCTGGGAATATTTAGCAAAAATTGATTTTGAGCCCAGCTAACCAAAATATTTTTAATAATATTTGACATCTGATAAATAATTTTAATCTGGTAGTTCTCACAGCATTCAATGAGCCTTGGTGTATAATCGTGCTCATTAATGTGATCATGGAAATGTCTTCAGATAATGCTGTCTCCCTGTTAAGAAACAGAGATGAGCACCAACCTACAGTTGGTCATGACTGGACAAGGGAAACTTCCACCTTTAACAGAAAGTATATAACTACATCATTTTATTAAAGTAAAAATGTCTAAGATGTGTAGAAATGTTCTAAAGAAATGAGTAAAACATTGGACAGCTTGACATGCAGGTGTTGTAATTCATAATGACTGACAAATAGAAATAAATATCTTGGCAAGACTGGACAGCTGATAAACACAAGCTGTCAATATTTGGTACTATCTGACAATATCGGTGTGATCTAATCTGGATTTGACAATGGGTCAATACATTTTTGCTGAAAATTAATTTGGATAGCCAGCTAAAACAAGCATTTTTTTTTTAAAAAAATGATTTTTATCTCTTGATTATCCAGTTTCAAAACCAAATTAAAGGATGAAATATTTACATATTAATCCACTGTTCAAAATCCAAATATTAAACATTTCATATTTCTTTCTGTTTACACACACACACACACACACGCACGCACACACACACACACACACACAGAAGTGTAGTTTAAAAAATAGACATATTCCATTAGGAATTTTCCCTGTGCTTTCACCTGAATGGATTATTGTGATTAATCTAATTATAAACCACTAAAGATATTTTGTTTTACAACCCATTCACTTCTATTTAAAATTTGGTAAGGTGCATTGACTATCATAGAGATCTCAATATAGCAAGCTAGATTTCAGTTCACGAAGGTCTAAATCTTGTTAATGAGGTTTGTGCTAAAAGACCACCTATTCTAATCAATACTTCTGCAATATCTTGGACCTGTAATTTTTTTTTTTCAGTTACACTTAAAAAACCCATTTAAATTAATATATTATCCATTACATTATACAAATACTTTATATTTAAATACAAAATAATTTCAATTTTTTCCTGAAAACAAAAAGAGAATATGAGGCATCTAAGAATTGTCCCTACAACTTTATTTTGAATATTATAGGTTGGTTTTCTTCACCTGAGTGTCTTTCAAATGAGTACACCCCAGCTGTCAGATTAACAATAGCTATGCTGACTAGAACTTCTGGAAGTTGATACCACAAATCTGGAGCCTGCCATGAATGAGAAAGGCTAGATTAATGTAGGATTTAAATTGAGATGCTGAGGTGCCAGAGAAGGGAAAGAAAGTCAGTGTCAACCTGCAAAACTATTTCAGCTAAAGCCATACTTATTTCTGCTTCAATTCTTGGTTGCCATTCAGGGGGAAGAGCATGGAAGGGGAAAAGTCAGGAATGTGGTGCCTCAGCCATCGAGCCATAATCTCTACCAGCTGGTGTGAGAACCAAAGTCATGTCAATGGACACCTGTTGAAGCTGAGTGGGAACCTACATCTGGACTGATTGGCCCATGTTACCTGAGAGAAAAAATGGCATGGGAAGATCTTATTCTTTTCACTATCCCTAAGTGTGGGAATAGTTTAGAGCTAGCTTCACCTTTCTAAGTGCTGACATGATGTACTCAATAAAGGATCTCTTGAACCTTTATTGAACAAAGCATCAAAGTTCTGACTTCCCTGAGTTCATTACTCGGAATGATGACAGACAAATTCAGGTTACATGCAGTGGTGGGCTGCAATTGGTATAATAACCGGTTCAGTGGGTGTGTGCTTTGTTTGTGTGCGCACACAGCATTCAAAAGCTGTCAATTTAAAGCTTAAAAATGTACCTTCTATGTCAGCACTGGCGAGTAAAGCAGCTGAGGCACAGCAATCCGCTGTGCCGCATGAATCAGTTGATCTAAAAGCCAGGGATATATAGGACAAGAAAGGGCAGGAGCAGGTGGGTGATGCCAACTGCTCACTGGAACTACCAGTTTGCTAGAACCAGTTCAAACTGGTAGCAGCCCACCACTGGTTACATGTGAGACAAGTCACAAGTATTTTATCAATTAACGATTATAATGTGTTAAAAACCTGTGCTTGTTCACATCTTTTGAGACTGCATGTTGAGTTCAGTAATCTCCCTCACAATGGTATTATTAAAGTTTCATGTTTCCAAGATCACCACATTGATATCTGCTATAGAGTATCCTAAGAAACTAAAATGGTTTGATATTACTACCAGGTGCTACCAGGGTCCTAACTTTTTACTACCATACATTAACATAGCTGTCTCCGTGCAATGAAAATGAAGTGTCATTGCATGGGTCTTTCTCAGTCAATCAGAAAATACTTCGATCCAATGGGGAAAATTCAAGCAATGGGTTTCACTTGTCTGCATCTCCAGTGGTGGGATTCATTTTTTTTACTACTGGTTCTGTGGCATGGTTTGGTGGGCATAACGTGGCTTGGTGGGCATGGCTTGGTGGTCATGGCAGGGGAAGGATACTGTAAAATCTCTATTCCCTCCCCACCCTACTAACCTGCTTTCCAGCTCTGTTTTCCTGTGCAGAGCAACAAAAGAAGAACCAGCCGATCAGCTGGGAATCGGGAGGCAAAGAATAGATGGGGGCAGGGGCTAGTCAGAGGTGGTATTTGCCGGTTCTCTGAACTACTCAAAATTTCCGCTATCGGTTCTCCAAAACTGGTTAGAACCTGCTGAATACCACCTCTGTGCATCCTCCACATTAAACTTCAAACATGTTATTGTTTCTCACTTTACATGTCTAGCCCACCACAAAAATGGGGTGGGGGAAAATCAGGATTAAAAAGAGACTTCCTTTGCTTTTAGATGAATCATATGCTATTTATATAGTACCTGCAATCATGTGTGCATGATGTTCATTTGCCTTGCAGATAATAGAACAGATCATTTTATGCAGATAATAGGTTAAGTTTACTAGTTGCCAATGTGTTTTTGGATCCAGCTCAGTTTTCATTTTAAGGTTATTTGAAGGACTGCCCTCACTTTTAGGACCCTGCTATTTCAGTTCTAGAAGCCGAGTACTGAAATTGCTGAATGCTAGAAATTCAATCTGTGCATTACTTTATGATATTTGTGAAACATCATTATTTAAATAATGTTTTGTAGAATATTTTAAAATACAGTTATGGTTGACAGCCATTTTGAAGTTGTATTCTATTGTAATTGGTTTTACTAAACATTGTTCACTGTCTTGGCTCACCAGCATTTGCAGAGAAGCCAGCCAAGTACTCATAGTGCATAGTCAAGCCATTTCTGAGCTCCAGAACATAATCAGGTAGATGAATCTTCAGGAAAATATCTTGCTCAAAATCAGATCTACCTTTAATTGAAAGCCCAGGTGATTTTTACTTCCAGTCCTGTTGACTACTAATTCTTGACTTTAATATCTGTGGAATTTTACATTATTCCCTGAAAGCTGCCATTCAATCTGGAATGTCTGTGGTTTTGATTTTGGCCTTAATCATTGCCAGCTATATTCAATACTTCTGACCTGAGCAAGTGGTTCTTAATTCTAGGATTACTCAGTGGTGGGCTGCAATTGGTATAATAACCTAGTATACTCTAGTATTTCTGCATTCTAATCTATAGAAAACTTATGAAAACAACTATGGTATCATAGTTACAAAATATAAATCATGCTAAATAAATAGGTTTTAGGTGACATGCTCAGCCTTGCAGAACACTTTAAAATTGTTTCTTTAAAATATAAACTATATAAAAAGTTCTAAATAGGTTTCCCCCCCCAATTTGTAAATAAAAAGCACACCCCTATTGCATCATTTTCTGATTTAAATACTGCACATTTCCAAAATATGCCAGTCAGTTGATTACTTCAGTAATATATAGGCTGTAGTGATTTACCAAAGCTATCATGATCTACTGTCTGAAAAATGTGATTACTTATGAACGGTTGTTCCAAGGCCAGCCATTTTATAATCAGCTTTGACTAGCAATCATTAAACAGCTTTTAATGATAAAGTGTACCAGTTCTACAAGAGCAGCTACATTGTGTTAGGTCAACAATCTGCATTTTAAATTGAGTCTAAATATGTATTTTCCCGGCACATTGGAGCTGTTAACAGCTTACTGGCTGTTAACAATTTACAAATATTTCCCACATATACAGTATATGTATCTCATTCTTATGTTAGAGTACACAACTGGGCCCAGTATAATGACTACTTTAGAATGTCATAATTAATTTTCTACACGCCTTTCTCATTAAAGAGGACATTAATCAATATGTATTTATTAAATGTTGCAAACTGTAACACATATAGAAAGAAATTTAATTTTATACCTTTATTGCAGCTTTGTTGTTCACCTATTACCTGAAAGTTTAACACTTTAATATTCTAATCTGGCATCCTCTAAAAGTATTAGAACTTTAACTTCCCAAATTGATATCCATGGAAGTCTCCTAAAAAATCATTCATTCACATTGCCCAAAAATTTTAAGAATTCTAGGCACTCATGTGTTGGATGCTTGTAAGGGAATGATGGGTGGAGCTTGAAGCAAGATGGCGGCGGGCTCTTCGGGTGCTCCGGGACTTAGTTTGGAGCCCCGAATTGAGCTGGTAACAGCCGCAAGCGGGTGGGGTTTTCTTACCCTAGGGGCACCCGGAACATCGGGGGGTGCCCCCGAGGCCTTTG
>JANHFN010007874.1:13444-26442 GCA_032468175.1 Toxicocalamus goodenoughensis | reverse complement strand
GAAGGAAGGAAGGAAGGAAGGAAGGAAGGAAGGAAGGAAGGAAGGAAGGAAGGAAGGAAGGAAGGAAGGAAGGTAGGAAGGAGAGAAGAAAGGAATATTTCGGATATTCCCTGCCAGCTTCCCAGGAGCAAAGTCAATGGGGAACCAGCAAAAAGTCAGAGGTGCCTCCACTCCCAATGCTTTATTGCCCACATGTAGTCATTCTTTGTCTCTATTTAGCTAAGGGAATATTTTTGAGTACTTACTGGGTCATAGGTTTTCAATATAAGGATTTTCAGTACAAAAACTATAGGGCAAATATATTTCCTTTTTCCTCCTTTTATAGTTTTTTTCAACTGCCAATCCCTTCATTCAGCCATTCCTCATACATATCAATTTAATGTAATTCTATATATAGATAAATATGTTCTAAATTATTTCCAAGAGGGAAAAAATCAACAACAAAACATATGAAGAAAAGATTGCAAGGAGAATATTTAAAGTGGGACACATTAGAGGTTCTTTACCTTTTGTCTTTCATCTCCATAAGAAAGAGGAAATGTATGTGTGTTAAAGTATACTCTGTATTTTCTGGATTCTCAGTTTTTGTCTATATAGTTTTTATGTTGAAATTTTGTGTAGATTTATTTGTTGACTAGCTCCGTTGATTTATTTCTTGTTTACAAAGGTTTGGGATTCATTTATCTATAATCTTTTGGATTATAACCAAGTGTCATTTTCAGGACTTGCATCAACACCAATTTTTCAAGAAGAAACCCCACCCTCTGTTTTGAAATGATTGTGTTCTTATAACTCATAATTTAAGCTTTATATCTACTGTTCTTTAATTTCTTCTTTGTATATTCCTCTAGTAATTTCTTCAAAATGAAACATGTTCCCAAGTGAAAGTGACAGTATAACAATTGTGAATGTAGTCATCAGCCCTCAGGGGAAATAATCAGAAGTGGCCCAGTTTTGTTTACTTAGATCTTTCAAGTATTTTTTCTGTTGTTAATTTGTCCAATTTCCACCCATTTCCTATTTTAACCTTTGTCATTCTCTTCCTTACCTTAAACACCATGGAAGAATCTCCATTTGTCTATGTGTATCTGAGATACATGCTTTGCTAAGCTAAAGACTGCTTTTCAAACAAAAATTCACAAATGTTTTCATCCACTTCCTCGATAGGCCTTAATGACATCAAACATGGCAACGCAGAACCTAATTTGAGTATTTTACTCAAGGAGAAAAAAATCCTGTTATTATTCTAGTGGTTTTTAGTATATTGTTTCTACTAGTGGCACTAATCTTAGAGCTTTATTTTCATGATATAAAAATTAAAAAAAAATCAAGAAAAATTGGCACCTCCAACTCAAATGTTTGGGGGGACTCCCCCCCCAAATCTGGGCAAACCATCCCCATCACTGCAAAGCCTGACTGCATTTATAATATGTTTCAGGATATGTAACTATTGTGTTCATGGAACAAAAGTTTTGAAAAATTGTTCATCAAACTTATAACATTTACTATTAACAGATATGGTTTATACAGCATGTTATGGCTTTACCTATTTTCTCATATTGAATCTATTCCAATCTATCCATTTTACAGAATCCATATACTACAATCCTTTCATTCATGTTATATTTCCTTTGTAAATTAATTTTACAAGTCTTGAAGTGTGAGGCTATTCTTGACTATTTTTCTGTCAGTGAGGAAATAAGGACAGAAGACCCTTCTTATTTTAATATCCATCTCTACTTCCTGTTCAGCTTGCTTTCTTCATGAAATCTTTTCAAGTAGCACATCGAAATATGTGGTTTCTGGGAAAATACATTTTCAATTCTCCTGGGTGAGAAAATAACAGGGGAGAGTGTTTTAATGGGTCTAATTGCATCCTGCAGGTGCCTTGATTTTCTGACTGTTTGAATCATACTGTGTGAATAGACAGAATAAAACCATACTAGAACAGTCCATAGAGAATAATTCCTTTGCTACATATCAGGCCCTTCTGTAACTTGGGATTTCAACTGAAAGAAAATTCTAAATAGTGCTACCACTTCTGAGAAATCTAGTAATTGAAGTCCATACATCTGGATGAACCAAGGCTATGGAAGAAGTTGTTTATGTACAGTAAATAAAGTGGACAACAAGAAGGATATTTCCTCCTTCTCAAAATACTAGAACTAGAAATGACCCAATGAAACTAATCCTAGAAGAATGGGATCCCAAATTTGAAATCTTAATGCCAAACAATGCCCCCAGCTCCTGCCAACCTAGTAGATCAAAAGCCTGCAAATGTGAATAGATAAATAGGTACCACTTCAATGGGAAAGTAACAGTGTTCTGGGATGTCATTCTGGCCACATGACTATGGAAATATCTTCAGACAGTGTTGACTCAATGGCTTTGAAACTGAAACAAGCATCACATTCTATGGTTGGCAATGATTACTGGATTAAAATCTGCTGGGTATTCTTTGCCTTTTTAATATAATTGAACATGTAACATTGCTATTGAAATGTGGCTGCCATCTTGGCCAGCTTTAAAACTGCTTTGTCCTAATCAGAGAAGTCATTAGGATCAATTGCTTGCCTCTAAAGGCAATTTTCTGGGCTTCCTTGTACAATTGGTTGGCCATAGCCTGCTGAATCACATGGCCCAGAAAGTACATATGTTATTATGTACATAAATGTGAACACTTATTTTCTACTTGTGATCTACATCAAGCTTCTCATGACTATACTGCCTGGGAAGCATGAAAGATTGTGATGGAATATAAACCTGAGAATGAGGAAGCAGTAAAGTTACCATTAAGGGAAAAGGATGTTCAGAAAAGCTTATTCAGTGTCTGGACAGAAAAAAAACATGCCTTGATTTTATTAGTATAAAATAAAGCAGTGAGAATCTCTGACAGGCTTTCAAGGTTCTGTTATTATACCTACAACAGTAAAGTTCATTCCTAAAATCCCTGCTGCTACTATTTCCTGAATATGGCTGCCAAAGACCATACTGTATGACACAATTTCAGGGAAGGCACTATAACAGCCCTCTAAGTCATAAATTTCTTAATTCTTACCAAGCAGCTTCCTCCTAAGATTTTTTTTTTCATAATCCTTGGCAGCATGCACAGACCAAGATATTTTAGTGATTCCATTCTACAAAAGAAATAAATTGGATTGGCATTTAACTTTCTCTTTTGGCAGTGAAACAGCGTGCAGCATCAAAATGGAAAGGAGCAGGCTAATTTGGAAATTGCAAGAAATGCTCTGCAGCATGCACAGCTTTGTCTTTCACAGTGGCAAAAAGAGGATCAAGTGCCTCCCAACATCTGACATCCATTACTATTCCAATGGTAATCATGTCCCAACCTTATATTAGAATGTAGTATAGTGCATGCTTATGAGCAGAATCTCCAGAGTAGTAAAATAGTTGTATGTCACTCTATGTCAATATAGTCAATTTTGGAAGACTCCTTTCATGGTATCTTGAGCTAGTAAAAGGAAGGAGCTGTAATCCCTTTTTATATCATGCATTCAAAGTTGCTGAATCTCCACAATGAGCTCTTGCCAGCTAGCACTGTTTAAGTGAGTCATACATCATAGGAATGAAGGCAGTCTGATGATGTATTACATTAATGCATCATCAGCATGACAGAATTCTAATGATGGATGAATACTACATTACCTAGGAAAAGCTCTCATTTTTTTGCTGCCTATAAACCTGCTTTTTAACACACATACAAGTTTTTAAATTTAAGTTTTTACAATGCTTTTCTTCAATCATTGAACCTCCTACTTCAGTAAATACACATAGGTAATCTTAGAATGTATTAATTTCCATACTAGAATACAGTATCCTAGAATATCAGATATTCCAATTAAAAAATAAACCACTTTCCCTTAGACTTTTATTGGGTAATTAATAAATGGATTGATTATCTATTAAACAAGACTCTGTATTATTCATGAAGAGGTAAAGGCTCCAACATCGAATGAAATACCATAAAAGAAGTAGAATCAATGTTTTCTGAAATAAGATTATGGTTATTTAGGAATACTTAACAGGAAACACCTATTCAGTCTCAGACATGACAGATAAATTATCCATAATTTCCAATGAGACTGAGTGAACTAGGTATCAGTGCAACCCTCCTTTAATGGATGATGAGATGGAGGACCTTTTTTTCTGTCATGTTCCAGGTGTAAAAATGTGTAATTTAAGAATGGCAGCTTTTATAACACTTTAGGAATGTTTATGTTGGATCTAGACTAAATGTAGACACATTAAAATCAGTGGAATTAACTAAACTCCCATTTATTTTACAGTTGGTCCATAACCTGGTTACTATTCCTATTTCAAATAGGAAGAACACATCTATTTCAAATTGGACACAAGCAATTCAGTGTTTCTTTAGTGGACCTTAATACTGAGTCTAACAATCCCTTTCTTTAAATTACAAAGAATAACTTGTACTGATAAAGTTATTTTTTGAGTGTAAAATAACAAATAATTTTCAATGCAATTCACTTTTTCTTAAGTGAAAAAGCCCAACACCTTAAATCCTGAAAATATCCAACCTGTTTCATATCTTACTCAAAATGCTTTTCATAGATACAAATAGAAACTAACCAAGTGAAAAAAATCCTGTGTCCCATTTCTTACTTCTTCTAAAAAAATAATAATCAAAATATATGGTTTAAATGCCAGATTGGGGAGAGATGTATTTTCAAGGATTTTTTCCCCTCCAGCAGCCAAACTGTTTGGGTTTTTTTTTGGGGGGGGGAGTAAAGAATAAATCTCTGATTGCCATTCTTTCTGGGGACTTTTCTGTACTGTCTTATTTATTAAAGTGTTTCTAGAGTGCTGCCTAATGGAAAAGGATCTTGTGTTTGTTGCAAAGTAAATACTGAGACACTATTTACAAAGATAGTCCAGATATTTTTTTAAAAAATGTGAAAGAAAGAAAGAAAGAAAGAGGGGAACCAAAGGGGAAAAAATGAAACCGACCATTAATTTTAATATTACAGTTTTATGACTACTAACTGGGATAGAAACTGATTAGGTCACTTGATGGATTGGTTGCCATGAGACCAGTGAACTTAAAAAATCAGGTGGCCTTTCAGCATCACTGTTTAATTTTTAACACTAAGATCATAAGAGAGTGAAAACACATGGAAATTGCTGTATATTTATTATCAACCAACTGAATCATACTCTTCAAGATCAAGTCAGAGAGTTGTTGATAGGTATTTTTAGAAACCGAGTTTCATAAAAAGATTGCCATTGCTAATCTTTCCATTGTCTTTCAAATTATTATCATAATCAAATATAATTCAATATAGCAATAGCACTTAGACTTATATACCACTTTATAGTGCTTTACAGCCTTCTCAAAGCAGTTTACAGTATTAGCATATTGCCCCCAACAATTTGAGTCCTCATTTTACTCACCTCAGAAGGATGGAAGGCTGAGTCAACCTTGAGTTTGGTGGGATTCGATCTGCCGAATTGCAGTAGGATTAGCTTGCCGTACTGCACTCTAACCACTGCACCACCAACGCTCCTCCTCAGTATGCTCAACTTTTCAGAGTTTTGTAGGCCAAATCATAATGTATTAATAAATGAGTCAAAATCAAATGACACTTTTCTCATTATTAAAAAGTTAGGAACCACAAAGTAGATCTAACTGAGAAAGGGGTTACAGTTCTGATAAAGGAGAATATTTTGAACTCAGGGTTGAAATAAGGGGCCCTTGGTTCTCTCTAAGCTTGGATTTTGTCTTAATAATGTTTCACTACCCAAACTAGGAAACATCATCAGTGCTAGTATACTAGCATACTCTAGTGTACGATGCCAACACTGATGACGTTACCTAGTTTTTTAAAATGACAGGTTTGTTAGAAAACAACCAAGCACAAAGAGCACCAAGTTATATCTCCAGGGGTGTCAAACTCAAGGCCCAGCCTGTGGCTTGCTTAAATCTGGTCCATGGGGCCTGCCTCGAAATAGCAAAATTGGGACACAAGAGGGCTTGCTTGGGCCCCCTGCACTTGGTTTTGGTGAGCAGGATGCTGTAGGAGGCTTCCCTGGGCAAAAACAGGTTGTGGGGGGAACGCATGTAGCCCCTGTGCCCCATTTTGGGCGGCAAAGTGCTGCAAGAGGTTATCCAGGCTGAAAATGGCCACAGAGGGGTTGCACCAGGTCCCGTCCCCTCCAGCCAATATGCAGAGGAGAAGTACAATGCTGATCTGGCCCTCGAAGAAATCCTGTTTGACACCGCTGGTTTAAACTATTCCTATTGTGTGTTCATGGAAGTTACATCTAAACTGGTTTAAGAAAAAGATGTCCAGATTTAGCCACTTTGCCCTCAGCTGGAAAAATACTAGAAGTACACATAATACCTTTTTTTAAATGAAAATTATTTTCTTGCTAGCCATTTTGCATTCTAATAATCTTTAATCCTTTCCCTTAACATTGGTGCTAAAATAAATGGTGAAAAATAATGGTGACAAATTTTGCCTTGTATATGTGAATGTATTGATTCAAAAAATGGCATAAACTCTAGAAAGGGTTGTTTCTTTCTTTCATTATGCTAGTTTTCCCTAGATAGCTTCCCTCTCTCCCTCCCTCCCTCCCTTCCTTCTTCCTTCTCATTGTCTTTTTCCTTTTCTTTCTTTTCTAATTTAATTGTTGTATTTTTAGTCAGAGTTTCAAGTAACTAGAGAAAGGATGAAGTGGTAGAACACTGTGCTTAAGTCCTCAGTCATGGAAATTAGCTACAGAAAGTTATTTGTTGTCATTTTTATGTTCAGTTTTGAATAAGCAAGCTTTTAAATACAAGGCAAAAGTCTCAGGCCTCATCCCATTTTAATTCTTATAATAAAGAGAAGATCTAGCTGAGCTGCTTTTGACTCAGCTTTCTGAGAAGCAGTAAATGAATTGAATGTTATGATTAGCCTATAAGGAAATAAAAGGCTAGAGTTATTCACAAGAACCTTCAAGGAAACATAAGATTACTTTCAAACCATGCAGGAAAATTGTCTTGAAGACTGAATTTATGATGGGAGAAAAATGTTAATATGGGAGAGAAATGTTGAAATGCTGATATCATCCTTTTCTGAGTTCAAAAGATGCTTTTTGTCTTGTTCTGTTGGGGATAAGCCATAAATTCAGCAGATGGTACATTCACATTAGTGGCATGAACTATGGCAGTAATGAAAACTCTAGTTAAAAAACAATAACAGTATCAACCAAGTGAAACTGTATGAAGGTTATTAAAATACACAATTAAACTGATCTTGTAGTTCATCTTCCATCAGATGGATACAAGATGTTTCTACAATACTGCAATTTGACTATTACATGCAACAGCTACAACTATCTAATATTGGTTAATTTGGAAGACTAAGATTGGTCCTAGTGACTGATCCATATTGGATCCTGCAACAATATCCTGGGACACATATATTTGCTTCATTTGTCACTATTTTGTGTCATTTCAGAAAAGTTATATTCATTGAGCAGAGTGCTCACTGATATTCAATAACCAAGTGTATCTTGATGTATAACTTTATTATTATTATTCTTGCTGTTGTTGATATTTTTCCATATGCAAATATCATAACCATTATTCCTCTCCAGAGGAAGCTTTCATATGAGCTAATTGATCTAATCTTCATACTGATTCCTCTTTCTTAACACCTGAAATTTATTGATTCCTACTTAACCTGGTAAGCAAGATATTTTTACTTATTGGTACTTATTTTTGATAATACATTTTCTTTTATTTCTTCTCTAAATTAAATACCATGCCTGAAAAAAAACAGATGGTATTTCATTCTAATGCCAAATCTTTCTCTTTTCATATTCTCACCTATTAAAAATTTTAAAACTTAAAAAAATCTGTTTATGCTCATTTCTCTTATTGCTATTACACACTTTGCACCAATACTTTCTTTAGAAATTTTATGACATTTTTTAAAATAGTCATTATACAAACATCATGTCCTTGGAGAAGAGGATAAGCCAGATTCTCCCTTCTGAGATCAGAGACTAGAGTTCAATCTTTGAGGGAGAAATCTGTTAACCAATTCTCCTTACTGATTTCCTACTAGCCTGTAACCTTCTCTGAAGGATGGAAATTGAAAACTGTGGAAAATCAAGGAACAAATAGCAAGATGTAGCAAGGGCCAAACTTTTGCTACATCCTTTACTGTTTTCCTCCTCCTCCTCCTCCTCCATTCAGTAAAAGGACAATTGTAATGGCTAAAAGAATGACCTTAAGGAAGATAAGGAAAAGCCATTATCAAGACAATGGTGAAATTAAAGAAATATGAGCAGAAGTGGGATTCAAATGTTTTAACAACCGGTTCTGTGGGCATGGCTTAGGTGGTGAACATGGCTTGGTGATCATGTTCTTGGCTGGGTGTGGCTAACTCAATATCACTCACATCAAGGCACGCATTTTGCCTGGCCTCTCATGACTGTGAGGATGTTGCAACAGTTATAAGTGTGAAAAAGTGGTCTTAAATTACTTTTTTCAGTGCCATTGTAACTTTGAATGGTCACTCCACACAAGCAAATTACCAGCAAGGAAGGGGAAAAAACTCCAGAGACGTTCCTGAGTTAGGAAGTCTAGTCCTGCCAAGAATGTAATAAGGGTTAATGGAGAGGTAGTTTCTGTAAGCAACACCAGAATGTTTCTGTCCTGCTATTACTATCCCTTACAGGATTAGGCCAATATTTCTTCTAACAACTGGTTCTCTGAACTGCTTAGAATGTTAACAACTGGTTCTAGAGAATAGCTGCAAACTGGTAGAATCCCACCCCTGAACATGAGTCTGGGATACACTAAACTATCTCAGACAATAAGCTCTCCAGTTCTAACAAAGATAAGGGGAGACAGGGGGACAGTATATTTAGGATTGCAAGATTCTGCTATTATAACCTTATAATAAAAGACTATTTACCTGTATGACTTGAGTTTCCTAATCCAGTTTATTTTGAAGGACTGACATCAACTTTGTTTCTGAACAATCTCGGAAGAGTTGATTTACTTTTTTTAAAAAATACTAATTTGATTAAAAAATGAAATTGCAACAATACAAACTAAAAAAGAATAAAAAATAGAAAATGGAAAAAAGAAAGGAAATGAAAAATAAGAAATAAAAATAGGAATATAATAAAACAAACAAAAATTCAGAGAAATGACTTCTCCCTTCATCACAAATATAAATGATATTAATAACGTTATCTTTTCTTAAAATATACTAAATCATCTATTTTCCCATATCCATCTCTTAACTATAAATAACTTGTTAAAGCCTCATCATTTCAGTCCTGATGTAACCAAAATCCATTAACACTAGAGATAAAAACATAACTATTTGAATTTTTGATCAAATAAACCATATCACATTCCTCCCTTTTACTTCTAACAATCTTCACCTTTAGGACAAATACTATTCTAGAAATTTATTTTCATTTTACTTTTGTCTCACAAAATTCTTCAAAACTTTAAGAAGCCTCTTTTTGTAAAATTATTTAGGTCATTCTCTTGATTTGTTAAGCCCTTTAAGACATCAACTGATTCCTTTCCTATGTCCATCTAACATCATTTTTCATATTTCTCTTATAGCCATTTTTTAATCCACTTTCAAATCAGTCTCAATCTTGTCAGACAAAACTTGCTCCTCTTCTATAACATGTTTTAAGCACTTTCTATCTATAGAGAAAGACAATCTTAAATTAACTTCTGGGTCCACTGTTCCAAAATATTCTTTAATATGTCCAATGTTAACATTTTTTTTTACTTCAGTCTATACTTGTAAGTCAGGTTTGATTGTTATTCTTTAATTGTAATATTTAATTTCTTCTAGTTCTCTCTAGTTTCCAATTTTAAAATCTTTTCTTATTATTTTAAAAAGAATAATTAAAAAAACCATTTTCACATATGAAGGATTCTTTATAATTAGTTCCAAAATTTTATTTCAAATTTACCTGACCCTTAGTCTATTTTTAACTTTCTAAAATCAAAGTTCTGATTACTCTTTTGCTATTTATTAGAAAAATTAAGTCCTTACATTTATATTAAAATATTATTTTTCTAAGGGTTGAAGAAAACTTGCTAGTTGTTATGAAACCTATCATTGCAAAGGCTCCTAATAGCTAAAACAAAATTTATAAGCATGATCAAAAGTGATTAGAAAAGTAAATGTGTTATCATTCTAAAACCCTTTGACTGTAAGATAGCAATAGCACTTAGACTTATGTACCACTTCATAGTTCTTTACAGTCCTCTCTAAGTGATTTCCAGAGTCAACATATTGCTCCCAACAATCTGGGTCCTCATTTTACTGATCTTGGAAGGATGGAAGGCTGAATCAACCTTGAGTCAGTCAGAACTGAGCTGCTGGCAATTGATAGAATTGGCCTGCAATACTGGCCTGCAATACTGCATTCTAACCACTGTGCCACCATGGCTCTTTCCTTATCTCCCAATATTCAAAGTCTGTTATAGACCATTGCATTGTGATATTCTCATGAAGACGAACTGTATCGATCCCTTGTGAGTGATCTCTAGTCTTCTCCTCATCTAGGGGAAAAGAATTTTGAAAGACCCTGTCCACTCATCAGCTCATTTCACTGCAGTTGATGGTTCAGTTTTTTGTGGATTTCTTTTCATTCCACCATTTCTATCCTGAAAGTCTAAAAGATAATGGAGATTTTCTGTCTGCAATTCATTATCCCTATTGTTACTTCAACATCTGCAAGTAGCAGGACAATACTATTTGTGCACATGTGATGCACACATAAAGAAAAATACATAGGCCTATGCAGGGAAATGTTCTTTTATCCCAACCTTCAACTTTCAAGTCCAGGACATTTGGGGGAACAAGAAAGTTACCACCAAATAGAGACCATGAATATCACAGGACAACTGGTAGAAAGGCATTTTTTTAATCTCTCAACTTTGATTTTTAATCATTTATAATTTTTGAACATGATCTTTTTCATTTTGAAATGAACCCATTAATTGAACATAACTGGCATTTAGATCAACTTTATGTACCACATCAAATAATCTGTCATTGTTGCTAACCAGATTATCATTAGTCCAATCCTTTAAATTCAATTTTCTGTAAAATCCTGAGTCAGATTTAAATATATATTGAACTTTTAGAGTCTTATAGATCTTGACAGTCCCTTTCCTGAGTAGTTCTCGATTATGTTAGAAGAGAAATATATAATAAGAGCCTTGCTGGAACAGACCCAAATTCCATCTTGATCAGCATTCTATTGCTCATAATGATAATCCAGGAACTGGAGTTTGCATAATACTTTATTGGGTAATACATGACAAAAATATTATTAATTATGTTCCACTGCTAAGATAGAAGGCACACTTTTTATGGAGACTATGGGAAAGACTGAAATAAGACAACTCTGCAAAAGCAACATTACTCAGTCAAAAGACAACATAAATTATAATTTTCTAAGTGCTTCAAAGGAATTAAAAACAATATGAACCCTATCCTTATTAGTGCTGTACAGCTTTTGCCAACATATTCTTTTTCTGTTTGTCATTCAGTATATAAACAACTCTGGCACACAGGGGGGAACAGAATGGCATAACAGAACAGCATTGTCTCATTGCAACACAAGGTTCACTCCTTCTGTACATATATTGTGACATCACAAATATAAAGGATATAGAATGGCACTCTATTTTTTACAAAATGTACCAAAGGGTGTGGGTCTTCAAATCCTGGTTCTACCCATATTTTTAGCCCTTTTAACCCTCAACCACTGTTGTGATCAAGTTCACCACAAGTCAAGCTCAAGTTAAGTAGTTTCTTGTAAGTATTTTTATGATTCTTTATGATAGCATAGTTTGTCTTCCCTTTTATTTTGTCCTTTCCAAAATGAACCTTAAATCCCAGTGTGGGTTGAATCACACCATATTGCCTTTGAATCTCAAAAAGCTAAATGTTAAGGAAGAATGACCCTCTCCATCTCAGTTCTCCAATTGAATTTAAATTGATTCACACATTCCTAACATTTCTGAAGCACCCAGAGAGTATTTCTCCTTGAACTGCTTAAGCAGTCATATCTTCCAGAAAGCACAGCATGTCTGCTTTGAAAGACATCCCCATTTTTTTTGCAGTGTGTAACTTTCACAGGTGGAACTTCTACCCAGATGGCCAATGAAGTCAGTGCTAATACACTCACATGCACAGATTGCTTTAGTCCTTTAAGAAGCCATTGCTTGGCAGAAAGCCCTTTTTAAAATATTTTGCAAAGCCCTGTTATTTATATGTTGTTTTGAAATTCTGAAAGAAAATTAAATTAAATTGTTAAGAACACTTAATTAAGAACATTTAATTAAACAGATATTTAACACATCCTAGGAACAAAACACAAGAATACCATCTAGGCAGAAATGAGCAGCAGCACCAGTTAAAGAAAGCTCGGATGAACAGATAAGCTGGCACTAGAAACTTGTAAGACTTGGCATCAGTAATATATAAAGCAGAAAGACTTATTTGATATGTCAAGATTGCACATCAGAATGATTTCCCCCTCACTCCTCAAACATTTTGCTGATGGAGGACTTTGGTTGCTGGTAATTTTCCTTCTTTGTTGTCTTTATTTTGAAGTTATCATGAGTTATCTATAGCTGAGATTTGATATTATTATACTTGGACCCACCCCAACTTTCTACTGTGGCAAGCATTCAAAACAGCTAACAAAAGCAGAATGGAAAAACTTTAAACATAATTAACATTAACATGGAGACTACAATCATTTAATAATTAAAAGGCTGATGCCTCTTTACGGATTTTCCAAAGCCATTTGGAAGATTCTTGCTCACACCTGCTGTATAGTGAGGGGAGATGAGAGAGAAATAGAGATTAACATTTTAGAGCACTGTAAAAAGGAAGAGGTCTTCCATTGATCTGCAGATCAGTGGTTTGTTAGCCACAGAGTGGAAAACAAAGGTCTGATGTGGTTTG
>JANHFN010007874.1:0-13344 GCA_032468175.1 Toxicocalamus goodenoughensis | reverse complement strand
GTCATGTACCACTGAATCAAAGGCTTTACAGAAGTCTATGTAGATTGCATCTATTGCTTTGCCCTGATCGAGTTGTGACGCCGAGCTTGTCATTCAGAAAGGCCAGCAATTTGGCAGTTCAAATCCCTAGTACCATATAACGGATTGAGCTCCCATTACTTGTCCCAGCTTCCACAAACCTAGCAGTTTGAAAGCATGTAAAACTGTAAGTAGAAAAATAGGTACCACTTTGGTGGGAAGGTAACAGCATTCCATAAGCCTTTGGCATTTAGTCATGCCAACCACATGATCATGGAGATATCTTCAGGCAATGCTGGCTCTTCAGCTTTGTAACAGAGATGAGCACCACCCCGAAGAGCCGGAAACAAACTAGAACGTATGTGTGAGGGGAACCTTTATCTTATTTTTCTCTGCTTTAATAATAAAATGTTAAAACCCCTGGACTTATTTCAAATAGGAAAACTAATTGTTCAGGAAAAGGATATATCTGCCATATATTGAGCTGAAAACCTTCTCTATGCTAAGCAAACAGTTACAAAACACTCTCCTGTGTCAGAATGCTAGTAAAGAAAGATTAAAAAATATAATTAGCATTCAATATATAGCATTGACTCAATTGCGTGGGCATTCCTTCATCCGCAGAATAACGAATGAACTTGCAATACATTGAACGGCTGAAGGTGACATAAAAGGGAAAAGCATATTTTGGAAGTGGAGCAGAGAAACTATCCCTGATATTGCTTTGAAGCTGTGTTGGGAATCAATAGAAAGTGATGTATTCAATTTATGCCCTCAACAAACATTTGGTGATGGGAGAAAGCTAGTGCAAATAAACTTTTAGATCAGCAGATCAAGGCCATTAGGTAATTCAGAGATATGAAAGATACTAACAGACAGAGCATTTTAAAATTCATACATTTCAAATATAACAATTTGTGCTAAGACAGCTATAAAACTCAAAAATAACCGAAGTTCTCCACTCCCTGACCCAAAATGAATGCTGAATGGCAACTAATGGAATAGGCAAGTGACTGACATTTGTACACTTTTGTAATAATGGCCCATGTTTTTGAAATTGAGCAGCATGAGGTGCATTGATTTCTATACACATTCATTCATTAAAAATACAGTAGATATGCCTCTTTAATAGAAACAATTATGGCAAACTTTGTTTTATATCCACTGAAATAGAATCACATAAAATCACATTTTACATCGACCTATACAGTTCAACCCCTATGATGTTCAGTTCAAAAGTCAAGCTGATGTTATATTTTAGCTTGCAGAACAAATTTACTTTTATCACGTCTTTAAAGAAGAGGTAATTCCAAAGCTGTGACAAACGGATCAAAAACTTGTTCCCTGCTAGACAAAAGAGACCTTCAGAAAATATTCAGCATGATACTGATAAACTTAAGTTCCCCAATGAATGATGTATCTTTTGAATTTCATTTTTGATGTCTTGCTTTCCACAGTCTGCAAAAATACATATTGTTGAAAGCAAAATTTAGTCTTGAATCCAGGCAAACAATGTGTACATAAGACAAGCAAAACATTGATTACTTTTTGTATCTTTTTTACATTAGAGGATTTAATATTCCTGGTTCTATTCCATGCTATTCTTGTGTTGGTCTGGCACCACTTAGTATTAAAATCCATATGAAGGTATGACAGTAAATCCTCCAAATACTTTATTATTTTGCCTTTTAGCTAGACTTGACAGAAAATTCAAGGATCCCCCCAAGTTTTGTTTGTTTAGTGTACTTGTAATTTGGAAAATTTATCAGCAGGTTTTCAAACAAGGAAAAGGGTGTGCCCATTCAAGCTATGCCTTTCATGTCACTCTGTGACAAAAGAAATAACTTCTATTCTATTCTAATTTTCTGTTCTTTACTGTAATGTTCTTTGTTTAGCATGTATACTATACTTTCTACTCTAAGAAATACAAATGCCAGACTAATAATTTTTATTATACTTGCATTTTATCTGAGTTGCAAATGAAATCACACTGAAAATTGCTTGGTTTCTTTTGAGCTCATATCATTGATAGATGGAAGGATTAATAAACACATTCTTTGAGGTTTACATATACGTTCTATTATCACCTATGTTAATTTGAGACACAAAATTACTTCTAAAAAAATTACATGTGATCAATAACCAAAATAAAACAGAATTAATTTGAGATAGTGATGAGCTCTTCAAGTCCACCATTATTATTTTCCAGAAAGGGATCGGACACCCATCGCATTCCATATTATTCTTGGAAATCAGGGTGAGCTTAGAGCTAGACACTATTTTGCAAGTCTCCCAATTAAAGGAATACTTTTACAAAGAAGCAGGTAAAGGGAACCTTGGCTTATATAAAAGAAGTTGTCTACATAAAGCCTTGTCATCATGAAGATCCTCTAGTACTGAAGACCTTAAGTCTTTCATTTTCCATTCTTAAGCATGTGTATAAGGATGACACAGAACACTACAGTCATTCAAAATGATTTTCAAAGCCTGTTCAAGATGATAAAGAAATAGCAATGTTTTAAAAAGACTTTGCTCATTTGCCTCACTCTCTTTTAAACTATCAACATCTCTGAAAAATGTCAAGTGTCATGACAACAAATTCCAAATCCTCTCTCCTTGTTTCAGTTACAACTGAACTTGTTTTAGAAAGATGCCATAAAATCCAGCAGAAAAAAGAAAGAAAGAAAAAAAGATAGAAATAAGATTTCATGTGTGCCAGAATGTCCCAAAGCTGTGTTCCAGACTCTAGTGTTAATACTTTAGAATAGAATAACAGAGTTGGAAGGGACTTTGGAGGTCTTCTAGTCTAACCCCCTGTTTAGGAATAAAACCCTACACCACTTCAGACAAATGGTTATCCAACATCTTTTTTAAAACTTCCAGTGTTGGACCACTTCTGGAGGCAAGATGTTCCACTGATTAATTGTTCTGCCACAAAATTTCTCCTTAGTTCTAAGTTGCTTCTCTCTTTTGATTCAGATCATCAGTATATGCAGGAAGAACAAAGGAAAATGCTCTCAAAGCAATAATTTGAGGAAAGAAATGAGATGTTTTCAGATTAAACTGACCTCTTATGTTGCTTATTTAAAAAATTAAAGTCTTAAATAGGAAAAAAATACTCATATTAATAAAAAGAAAAGCTTGATAAGCAGCTTCAGTTTTTTTTATTTTAAACTAAAAAGTACATTGCACATGTCTTTATTGTGCTTGTGTATGTGTCACAATATCTTTTCTAATACATCATCTTTCATTTCCTCTTCGAAATGAAAAGGATTATAGCAAAGGTAATCCAGATGCATTGCTAAGAAAAAGCTGGATTTCATAGCTTTTGTAAAAAGAAGCATGGTCAAATAAATATTTCTTTTTTTCCTTATTGTCCAGGCTGTCCCAGAATTTGCTAATCACAGTAAGAAATTGAATTATGTAAGGCTCAGGCTATCTCACCCTACTCAATTTTAAAACTATTGCAATATCAGGAAGCAAAATTTTCAAGCCTCTATTTGCAGCTGTAGGGCTTAGTAATCTGTTGGTAAGATTGTATTTGTTTGCTTGCTTCTTGATTTTTGAGAAAAGAGAAAATGGAAGTTTTCCAGGAGTTGAATTTTTATCCACAATAGAAAATTCTGAGTCCCATGCCCCATGAAATGTTAGTGGGCAATTCTACTATTGTTTATTGATTTTATGCTACTTTGTTTTAATATTTTTGTTACACTAAATTAAATTTTTAAAAAACTTTTCAATATGTGATATGTGCTTTGAAATTTCAGATCCCCGAAATCAGCAATCTTTGCATCTAGTCTGTTCACTATGGCTCATATTATGTGATAATTCTATTCTTTTTCACAGCTTTCTAAGACCAAATATGTTCCAAAAGTATTCTTCTTATTTGAGTAAGATCTAAAGAATTTATATTATGTCATGTCAACACCCTATATGAAAACCCTTTCTTCTCTTTTTCTGTCCCTACTTCATATAGAGGACAATGTTAGACTACATATCTGGCTTGAACAAATTCTGAGAACTGAATCAAATTGGACTTTCTCGAACTGACTCTGTGTCTCAAAGAAGAAAAGCAGGAATTGTCTATGGAAATTCTCAGTCATCATGGTTGTCCCAAAGGTGCTTTTTCAAGAAGCAACTGGGCTTTCTTGTTTTTCTTTGAAGATGTTTCACTTCTCATCCAAGAAGCTTCTTCAGCTCTTAGCCAATTGCCTCTTGAAAAAGCACCTTTGGGAAAAGAAGGAATTCTACAACATGATTTGACTGGGAGTCTCAGAAGATGTCATGTTCTGTTTGGTATTTCTCAGCATTGCATCAGTTAGAAAAAGGTAGCTAGATTTTAAAAGTGCTCTCTTTTTTTTACAGGTCTGTTGGTGTTTAGTTATTTCTGACTCTTGATTACCCAATGGAATTATTTTGACTGGCTCATCAATCAGCAACTACTTCTCTGAATTCCTTCTTTGAATTCCTGCTAATTCAAGCTTGTGTTATCCATGATGGTACTTAGCCATCTTCTCTTTTGCCAAATCTTTTTTCAGTTGTTATTGATTTTTGCTGATGTCAGGGGATTTGTGTTCTTGCATGCCAGTTAAAGCAGCATTTCTCAACCTGGGGGCCTGGCATGGGGAGAGAGGAGGAAGAAGGGATGGTTTCGTGCAAGGAGCAGGTGCACATGTGCATGCACAGCTTCATTTGTATGAGAAGCAGCCGCACATGCCTGCCACTCCAATGAGTGGGACTGGGAACACTCTTTGCCACCAGTTATATGAGTGTGGGTTTGAATGCCGGTGCCCACTGCTCACATGAGTGGGCTCACACAAGTGTGCCCAATGGCCTGCCACTCATGCAGTCTGGTTGCAAATAGGTAGTGGGCCATAGCCCATAGTTTGAAGACCCCTGAATTAAAAGAACAGATGAATCTTGATTCAAATCCAGGCTCTGAATTCATTCTGAGTTGTATCAAAACATTTTTCAATGTGATGAAATGGACTTAAATTGAAACTCCTGGATGATGCGATAAGCACTTCACCCCCAGTAAACATGTAAGGTGCTTATTGCATCATGAGTTATTAACTATTGGTATATATTTTAACATCAATAACTTGCCAAGTTGAATTTCCATGTGGGCTAATTTTATTTTGCCTTTTATTATGTAATTTCACCATAAATAAATCTGTTTAGTTAATTAAATTGTATGTAGGCTGCTTGACTCCAAACAATTCTGGGTGACTTACATTTTTTATAAAAGCAAGAATAAGAAATTAAGGATCAGAGCATATGTGTCTTTATCATGAACAAAACATTATATCAGAGTTCAACTACTATCCTGCTGTGAAATATGGGAGAAAGGTTTTCAGTGATTGCTTGAATTTCATTAGGATGAGCACCATATACATGTAAACACATACTGCTTCTGACAAAAATAAAAATAAAAATCAGAGGTGAGTTTATTTCAGTGATACAATGCAAGAATTGAACAGTCATCTCTTTTAAAATAGAATATAATGTTCTTTGTTGGCTAAGTTGGACACACAAGGTATTTGTCTCTGGTGCATAAGCCCTCAGTGTACATACAAGCAATGGAGTAATTAATCATAAATCATAAGATACAATCAGTCATAAGATACAACCAACAAAGTTTTGGTTATAAGATACCAATAGGAATAGGATGAGAAGGATAATAGTAATACAGCCATGATACATGGTTAGATATCTTTAGGCATATTCTCAAGACAGTGTTGTAATTGGACCATCATTAATTTTGAAACATTTAGTATTACTTTCTTTCTTTAAAATATCTAAAACACAATGCCACAGAAGCAAAGAATTATAAGTGTTCCTGTACAGAAAGGCAAAATATGGAATATATTTTGTCTCTCTTAGTGACAGAAAATCTACATACTTCCAGATATTGATAACAACTTAGCACCCCTAATCTTTGCCATTAGTTACAATGGCTGATGGGCATTAGAAGATGACTAGATCTGAAGGGAAAAATTTGGTTCTTCCTAATATTGAATGCTAAAACAGATTACTTTGTTAAGCAGCTGGCCATTTTTAATTTTCACCTAAATGAAGAGCTGCAAAAAATGTGCAAATTATTAAACTGAGTGAGTAAGAATCATATTGCATGCCTTGTGGGGAAATGATCAGTTAGATAAAAGTGGTAATAGTGACAAAAATGTGTTTGGGAAAATGTGTGGCACTTAACAAGGAAATCTGGAAATAATGGTTTGAGGCAGATCTGGGCAAGCAGAAACTTTCATAAGCAAGCAAGATACATGAAAGTGCTAATAGCTTGACTTCAGGTGATTAAAAAAAAATCAGCTGTCCGGTTTCAAAGTTGAAATAGAACATGTCTTACATTATTCAAAGTTAACAGAGGAATTTTATTTCTAAGGAATGTATGTTATTAAATGGTTGAAATTCAAGAGAGGTACTTCCATTCTCCACCATCCAATTAGAGCTGAAGAAGCTTCTTAGATAAGAAGCGAAACATCTTCAAAGAAAAATCAAGAAAGTCCAGTTGCCTCCTGAAAAAGCACCTTTGGAACAACCATGACCTGGATGACTGAGAATGTCCATAGAACTGAAGGAACGTACTATATCTGCAAACAGGCGACAGTTTCTGAGGCCCTGAGAGTGAGTTGATGCTGATCTGTGGTGGATCCTACAAGTACCTGATTACTTCCTATCACAATCAAATTGCTATACCTCTCAGCTTCTGATATCAAAATATATAAACTTGTTTCTTTGAAAATAAACATAAAAGGGATCCAAAAGCATAACTGATGCGTAATGATTCACTCAATGATATTGTGATAAAGATGAAGATGTGAGTAATTTTTAATCTAGTCTGTTTATTATTTCCTACTTTTTAGAGCCTTTATGTTTTATGATCTGCACACAAATAATTGTTGTGTGTTCTCTAAAGGACAGTATATTTAAAAGATGGTACCTAATTCAAAAAATTTAAAAATCAATGATTCACTATATAACAGACCTATTCTGTAGAACAGAGACAATTCATCTGAAACTGAGAACATTGGAATATTTTTCTTATCAATATTCAAGTGTCACAAGAATCTAAAATTATAATAAAATATAAATAAATTTTATTTTAGGTCAGAATTTCCAGCCATTATTTCATGAATAGATACATTAATAAATCTATTCATGTAGCTTTATTGAACTTCATAAACATTTTTTTCCTTTTTCAAATCATATCTTCCGTGCTAGAATCCTGACATTTAAGAAATCTTTTACCTTTTCTCTAACGAAACTGTATTTTTTTAATTAATAATTTTTACTGTAAACCCATTATTATCTCATCTTTTGTGGTTTATCCTGAAAGAACCTTATGTAAAATCTGCTGCTAGAGTTGAGGGTTGGGTCAAGATAAGAAAGAAAAAGAAAGAAAGAGTTTCTTAGACATTAACAGAAATATTCAAAAATGAACTTTTTGCTAATATGGAGATATTTTAAGAAATAAGAAAAATTGTCAAAATCTACAAATCAAGGTTCTCTTGAAAGCACTGTAACAAAGCTTGGGAACTCTCATCCCCCACCCTCCACATTTTTTTCTGCTATAACACAAGATGGAAAAAAACTCTGCAATTCTGTTTTTTTTTCATTGTAATCAATCTGTTATTACTATTTTTAAGCACAGCATAGTCTTTTGAAAATCACTCCGCTTTGGGTCTTTCTTCTTACCCATTTTTCACTTTTCTCTTGAAAAAAATGAATATCATTGTTCTTTTTAGATTCTAAATGAGCACACACTCACACACACAGAGAGACACCCATGTATAACAGTAACTGAATTTCTCAAAGCACTTTCCTGCTTTTCTGTACCTGTCAACAGTGGTGTCCCCCAAGGCAGTGTACTAGGGGAATGACCTGAAGAATTTTTTTGAATAAGAAATGATGTGTCTTCAAAAAAGAACAACAACAACAACAACAAGAAAGTCCGGTTGCCTCTTGAAAAATGCACTTTCAGGATAACTTAAAGAGTGCATTAAAAATCCTGGATACATTTCTCCTATGGAATTGAAATTTCCACAGTGTTTACCATTGTAAACACTGTAAACATCCAGGACAAGAAAATTCAGGGAATTAATAATTAGAATATTTTTACTCTGAATACACAAGCCTTATTTGCATAGGTAAAATATATAATTATGTTATCCTTATGAAAAACTGGAAATTTTCCAAGAGTATATTAATTTTGAAAATTGTCTTAATATTGAAAATGGGAAATAATGGTCCAATATGACATATGATATTTCTTTTTGATTATTTAGTCTTACTTTCTCTTCCATTCAATTTTATTGTGAATTGTGAGAACTGTCACTATACAGTATGTTTGATTTTTTTTTTACTGAAACAATAAAGAAATTCCAACTATGTATTGTATTATTTTCTTCGAATCTGTCTCTGAGAAATCTTTCTTTTATTATCTAGCTGGTTTTACTGATTGGTGAATCAGCTTTATTTACCAAAATGCTGCATAAAGAAGACAAAATCCAACTATAATGGGGTGAATTCTTTTCTCTCTTCCTTTCTTTTGTTCTGCATCTAACATGCATATAAAATGAAATCATTATGAGTAGGGCTTCAGTATGTTACATGTCATTATATGGTGTATCTTCCACATAAGTTAGTTCATCCCTGATCATCAAACTTCTGTTTAGATTTTTTTCTAGGAAATCTGCTTCATAGTGTTACTCCATAGAAGTTGATGTCAAAGCATGAAAGACAGTTCATGATTTCAAGTCTCTTCTGACCGCAGTGAATGATGCTATCCTTTGACCCATTGAAAGAGATCAAACTCTTCACAGTTGCTTCAGAAACAGAGCTGGAAGCTGTGCTACGAAGCAGAGGAATGTTCTGTTTGATGGTAGTTGATCACAATATCACTATCACAATGTTCAACAGAGGTAGCTTTTTCAAGGCATCTGGTTCAGCACAGTTGGCTGAAGACAAAGACTGCCAGTTCATGCTGCCACTTCCAAAGGGAACACCTGTTTTTTTTCTTCTTTTAATATTTTTCTTTTAGAAGATCAAATGACACTGTAGCCTCTTTTCTAAAATCACAAGTTAACATCTTGGAAAATAGCTGCATTTTAGTATAAAATGTTTTATATCTTCAAAAATGGCCACTTCAAATCTTCCATACTTGTGTAGGTACATTCATTTTGTACATTCATTTTGAAACATATATTTCAGGCAGCAGAGATCGATTCAACCATTCACTCAAACAGATCAAAAGAAGATGGGATGCTGACAAAATAGTTCATCTTGAATTTATAGCATTACAACATTTGGTACATGCTTAATATTTATTCATACATTTATACGTCTTGCACAAAGATATACAGTAAGAAGATGACATCCTACTCTGTTCATAATCAGGGAGGTGCCTGATTATGGAAGTCTTTGATATGCTAAATATCCAAGACACTTGGTGATAGTGGGAATTTGCATACATTTCCAATTTTTTTTTGTAGACTTTCTAAGCATTTTGTGTTCAGGCAAATGCTAGAAATGAGGCTGAGTTGCCTTTGAGGAAAATGCCCTGGATAAGAAGCTCTAACCTATAGCAATTACAAAATGGATCTGATCAATGCAACTGAAAGTACTATGAGCAACAGCAAGGAGTGGGGAGAGAAATAAAAGAGAAAGCTATAATGGACATTTTTTTCATTAAAAGATCTTTTCCAGTATTAAGGAATTCATTATGGATGATAGAATGGTAAGGCTACAGGAAAAACATTTTTTTAAATGGGACAAATTACACTGACTTTTCATTAACAATTAAATTGTTTTGTTACTGAATACTGGGGCTTATTTTCCTGTACTATTGCACAGACATGCAAAAAAGGAAAAGAAAGAAGGAAAGAAAGATAAAAGGAAGGAAGGAAGGAAGGAAAGAAGGAAGAAGGAAGACAAAGATTAGAACTTGTAGAAAGAGATCATAGATAGGGTTGTGACCACTCAAAAGGTATTTTTAATACAATAGAAAGACGTGTCATCTACTTCCTACATTTCATAATAAACACAATTCAGTTTATCTTCTGAACAACTTAAATAATGTCACTCTCCAAAGTAGAAAAAATAAATAAAAATCAAATGCTTTCTTAACCAAAAAGGTCTAAAAACCTTGATAGAATGTTTTAAAATGGGAAAATGGGTGGATAAATTCAAAGGCAGACAGATGTTTATAGAAAAGTAGGAATGTGGTATGTTGCAGGGAACATTTGTCCATTTGTGTTATATTTTGTAGTGAGGAACTCAGACTGCGATAATACTTTAAAATGTTAGTTTTCTAAACCCCATGCTTCTTTTAAAGTATTGCTCACTTTTATTACCTATAAGGTAATAATGTGTTTCATCTTTTATTAATCATCAAATTACTTTGCATAATGCAGCCATTTCCAGCAGGAATAATATAAATAGTGATTAAAAGTTAGCATTAGTTATTTGTCCCAATACCCCAGTAATTTGTAGTAATCTCTTTGAGCAGAACATTATTACATAATTTGAAGTGTTACTTTATAAGAGGCATTAAAAGCTGCATTACATGGTATTTTTTTAAAAAAATAACTATGTGGATATATCTTGCTGAGTCTTATTAGTTAAGTAACATATATCTCCAAGCCATAATTCCATTATCTTTTATTTATTGTCCTTCTCTTCTAGGTATGTTTTAAATGTAATTTTATTTTTGCATATCAGATACTTCATCAGAGTAATTGCCTATCACAATCTCTCTTGCACAGGAGTGGGCAATCAATTTTCCCAAGGGCCATATGATAAACTGGGACTGTTATGGTTGTTGCCATTGTTCATGTATCCTACAACCCCATGACACTGCTGCCCTGTTCCACACATCACCACTACTTCCCCATTGCCAGCCCTAGAATGTCACAATCCACCACTAACACTACCCTGCCACTCTGTCCATCATTGCTAACATTCTACCATCTCTGTTGCCAATGCCTCACGTCCCCAACCTAATGCTTCTATCAGCCCAATAGTGACTACCAACAAATGTGGACCATGACCCATAAAATGCCCAAGTGTACTCTAGCAATATCCGAAAGCCTGTCTTTCAACCTGTTTTTGGTTGCCAGGTAAACTGTGGATCCACTGGTTCACTTGATTAGCATAAATATATATTAAACCCTATAATGAAATAGCTGAACATTGGCTAAAATATAACATTTAAAAATATTCTCATGTATAATTTAGTCTACTCAGATTCAGGCATCTGGTGTTCAATACACATTAGGAAAAATATTTTTGGAATCCACATAAATTGAATGCATTGCCTGTGAATCACTCTGCTTTTTATATTATGTGTTCAATTTAAAAGTGCAAACAATGCAACAAATCTGAATCATTCTTAGTCTCCCGATCCATAATTTCCCAATTTTACAATGAAAAATTCAATCTGTTTGAGATAATTATAGATATACAGAGCTATACATATGACATGCATATACATATACATACAGGTTATTAATATATGACCATTCAGAATTACAGCCCAAAAAGCATTTTTGCTGTCTTAAAACATCATCTCTCCCAGTTACATGACTGCATTTTGCACACTTAGCAACTGACTCAATTTATGACCAGTTGCAGTGCCTTCCAATCATATGAGCCTTGGTGATGCACTGGTTAGAATGCAATACTGCAGATTGCTACTGCTGATTGCCAGCCGCCAGCAGTTCAGCAGTTCAATTCTCACTGTCTCAAGACTGACTCAGCTTTCCACCCTTCCAAGGTTGGTAAAATGAGAAGCCAGATTATTGAGTGCAATATGCTATCTCTGTAATGTAATGTAAAAACATTCACAAAAGAACAAGTGGTACATATATATATATATATAATAAAGGAGTTAAATATTCAATGGAGTATGGCAAATTGGGCACAAAAGATTGGAAGGGAACTACTGATATCCAGAGAAGAAGGTACATTTTGAATATATTAATTATGATATAATGACTCTGAACAAAAAATGTCGAGAATAGTTTCTATCAGTAGTCTCCAACTTTTATGGCTTGGGGGAGAAGGGAACTGGGCAACATGCAAGTGGCGGGCCTGGTTTATGTGGCTGAAGAATGAACATATATGAACTAATTAGAAATTTAGAGATAAATAATTGGTGAATAATTAACAGAAGAAGGCACAGAAGTAAGACAATTACAATTTATCTTTATCAGCACAATCATTAAACCTTGGTTTCATTACAATTAATCAATGATACTTAGGTTTACTGTGATTACCTTAAATCTCATAGATTTTAGCAGGTCTGTACTAAATACACATTGAGATCTTAAAGCAAACAAAAGTGCATGCAATGTTTTTAAAAAATATAAGGCCTGTTTCATAATGTCTACTATAACAGAAAAGGCCACATTATGGTAATTTATAGTCATGGGAGTTTTGGGTGTCCAGGAACATTACTTTAATATGCCTTTTGTTAGTGAAAGGTCAGTATTTGTTTTATTACATTTACTCCAGTTATTTTTTTCCCTTCTCTTGACTGATGAAATCTTAAAAAGGAAGTGCCAACAGCCACAGAGTAGATGAAAATTATTATTTTTTGTTTCTTTCCTTTATATTGAAATGCATATATGTACTATCTTCTAACATATATACAAATATAGAACTGACATAATCAAAAATACCAAAGAATTTTTCCATATCTCATTAGATTACATTGATACTCAAGTAGTCATATTAACACCCTCCAAGTGTTGGTATAATATTAACACCCTACAAGTGTTGGTATAATGGATTCGCCGATGACAGTACTACTGCAACTCTCTTACTTCTTGGTGTTAGTACTCATTCATTTTTTTTCTAACAAAGAATTATGCAGAAAAAATAGTAGCTTCCATTAAACTTGTGCTCTTCTTCCATGGAATAAAGCAGATTAATCTTAAACGATAAAAGCAACTATCCTACATCTGGTTTCAACTACTGACAGAAATAGAATTGCTGTGGTAATTCACAGTTTACTCAAGATCAAGAGATAATAATAACCCAAGCATTCAAACCAAACAGAGCTTCTAACATTTAAATGAGTATTGGAATAGGAGTATACAGAAAAATAGTCCAAAATCAGTCCATGGTTCCAGGGTTATCAGCCAGTCCTGAAGTCAAAATTTCATAGACAAGATTCACATCAATGTTATACAAGAGCCAGAGATCAATCAATTGTTTCCAACAAGGTGACATTGACCATTCTGTTGCTGAAGTCGTATTTCCTGCAATCAAGTTTGGTGCGATTAACCTTGAGTTTGTATCTATTGT
>JANHFN010007873.1:0-10519 GCA_032468175.1 Toxicocalamus goodenoughensis | reverse complement strand
CATGCGATCAGCGTCAGCAATCTGCTGACAAGCGAAGTCAAGGGGGGAAACTTGATTCACTTAACAACCGTGTGACTAACTTAACAATGTAGTGATTCATTTACCAATGGTGGCAAGAAAGGTCGTAAAATAGGCCAAAATTCACTCAGCAATAGAAATTTGGGGCTCAACTGTGGTCAAAAGTCGAGGACTACTATACTAATAAAGGGGCATAGCCAGCATCGGTTCACTGCTTTGAAAAATGCTCTTCTATGATGAGTAACAGCAGATTCTGAATAGGAAGGGAAAAAAAGAGGAGAATAGAGGCGTGTCATGCTCGTACCTTTCAGCCTCGGCTAATTTCTCCAACCGGTAACGTTCTGCTTCGGCTGGTTTCTTGACCTGGGCCTCCAGCGCCCGTTCTTTACGGATCATCTCCTGCTCCTGGATTTGAATCTGCTGAGTTCGCTCCACCACCAAGACCTGCATCTTCTCCTCTTCAATTTTCTGCTTGGTCTTAGCCACCTGCATGAAGGATGCAGAACAACTGAACCCAAAAGGTTCAGAAACTCCCTGCTGAAGCTGGTGTTCTGTCCTGGGCTTCATCCAAAAAGCACTCAGTCAATTCTGAGTCCCGGCAAAAAACCTTTTTATTTACGATAATGTGAATTGGTTCATTCACAGTCAGCCAACAGCTCGGCACACATTCTCCCGAAGGTGAACTAATTATCTCAGACTGTTATCAATCCTGCAATGCTCCCTGGTAAACAGTTCCATACTCACTGTTGCAGGGAAGGCTGGATTTACAGACTTTTACAGACCCACAAGGCTGGAACAAACACAAACATGCAACGAGCAAGTTGTTTCCTTCAAAAGCCCCCTCCTCTTTCGCTCCTCTTTTAATCCTGGTGGGAAGGGCCGTTCGTCGGCTACCAGTGGCCTTGCTCGCATGTTGACCCTGAGTTCTTAATTGCTCCTTTCTTTTAACAGCTCTGCACATACACAGGCTGGGAAACGGTTCCAACTGCTCCCCGGCCTCACTGCTATCTGAGCCCAAAAGCAGCTGATGGCCCATCTCTACCTCTGATGCAGATCCCTCATCCGAGCCTTCCTCAGCCTCCAAGACTGGCCCAGGTTCCTCCCAATCTCCTCACTACTATCCAACTCTGCTGCCAGCTCCACCAGCCCCGGCAGGTCACAAAAGCTAGTTCATAGCTCAATATGTCAACAAATTTATACTCTAGCTCAGGGCTGTCCAATCTTTTTAAGGTTTGTGGACTGTCCCTGGCTGGCTGGGGAACTCTGGGATTTGAAGTCCACAGATCTTAAAAGTTGCCAAGGTTGAACAGCCCTGCCCTAAATGAAGGATGTGACTAGGCCGAGGGGCAGGAATCACAAACATTGTCCTATGCATGTTTCGTTTGAGAAAAAAATAGGCTACAACTTATTCCATCTCTGCCACCTGCCAATCCCCTTTGACTGGCTGTGCGGTGGGGTGGCTCACCTGCAGCTGATAGGCCAAGTCCGATTCGGCTTTTCGCGTGTTCACCTCAATGTCGTAAGCAGCCTTCTTCAGCTCGAAATCTCGGTGAGCTTTGGCCATCTCAATATCGTTCATAAACTGAGCAGACAATTTCTGTTGCTTGGCTGTTGCTTCCTAGAGGTGGACAAGGTGGGAGAACTCAAGAGGCGGTGCCCAACAGGAAGAGTGAGGCAAGAGCTCAGGGATAGTGCAAAAGCCAAGAGCACTGAAGAAGTTTTGATTTTAGAAAGAGTCTCATGTTTTTGTTGGATTCCTGGTGAGTTTATGGGGAAGTCTATTTGATACTATTGGGACATAATTTGGCAGTCACGGCCTTCCTTTCTACAGCTTTGGGGTTTCCAAGTCGTCTCCCATCCAATTAATACCATTTCCCTGAAAATACAACCTACCCTGAAAGTAAGTCCTAGCTTGATTTTTTTACACATGCGCCCAACCCCCTAAATAAGCCCTAATTAAGATCCCGCCCACTCCAGAGTGCACAGGTAAAAATTAAGCTAGGATGGGGATGAGGGGGATGGAGCTGCCCTACTACTGACCTTTGAATAGTTGTAGCCAGGCCTCACACATCCTGACACCTGCCTTGCTGGCCCATTTCTTCTGCAACCATCAAGGCTGACAAGGCTTTCGTAAAGGCCTCCGTAGCTACTAACAAAGCTCCGGATCGATCCAGAGATCTGTTATCGGTTGCAGAGGCTTTCAGGAAAGCCTTGCTGGCCACAGAAGAAGAAGTTCCTGAAGGCCTCTGACGGCGAAAAGGAGGCCGGGGGCGACGCGCACAAGTGAGGTCAGTCAGTGGATGGCATCCCCCAAAATAAGACCTGGTGCCTTTTTTTTGGTGGCAAAAAATGTATAAGACAGGATTTTATTTGGGGGGGGAAACACGGCATCCAGATCTGAACTTGCTAAGAATCATAGGGCAGGAAGGGACTTTGGAGGTCTTCTAGTCTAACCCCCTGCCCAAAGCAAGAGACCTTATTCCATGCCGGAGAAATGGCTGTCCAATCTTTCCTTAAAAACCTCCAGCAATCTCTAAAACAAGGTAGACAGTCAAAGTCCATCACAACTTTCCTTCCACAATTGCCCACCTTGATGCCAGCATCTCTCTTGGCTTCAGCTTCTCCAATCCTGGCATCCTTCTGTACCTGAGCAGTTCGGGCTTTTCCCAGAGAATGAAGATAATCCTACAATTGACAAGAGGGGGAGATGATGGACAGGAAAAGCAACCCAGAATCCCCAGAAAACACCCATTTTGCAAACAATATCTGGTAATGTCTGAATTCTGATTTTTTTTTTTACCCCTTGGGTTACTGAACGGTTGCAGAATAGACGGGCTCTAATCCTGTCCCAAGTGAGGGAAACCCAGGTTCCAATCCTCCCCCTGAAGCACTTTGAACTAATCATTCTCTCTCAGCCCAAACTAGCACACAAGGTTGTTGTGGAGAAAAACAGGAAGAGATTAATGTGTCCTTGGAGAAACAATGGGGAAATGATGGTTGCAACAACAAAATACGTGTTAAGCCCAGGAAACTGAGAAAACAACTCATTTTGGCTCCACCTTAGTTCACTATAGGAAAGGAAACACTTTCAAGATTTGGTTACTATAGCCTACAACCATAGAGTTCTGGTCGAACTTAATATAATTATTTCTTGACTTGGCCGATGTTGAAGGACTGAGAGATATAAATCCAACCTGTCAATAAATGCGTTCAGTCCAAAACTTGGTTATCAGTATCAGAAAGAACGTTGTATCATTTTTCCATTAACAAGAAAAAAACAAAAACAAATCAAGCAATTCTATTTAGGTTGATGCTGGTTTTCTATGTCTATTGCTGAAAGATTGTAAATCTGTTGTGGTTAGCCGGCAGCAGGTATGCATGGCTGAGGAGAGCGAGGACTCAGATGAGGGGCCAGGACCTCTGCTGCCTTCAGAGATTATGGGGGCTGGCAGCAATGATGAGGAGGTTCCCAAGGAGCCTGTGCCAAGTGCGCGTGCGTGCAAGATTGCTCGCAGGAAAGAGCAGTTACAACAGCACGGGCGACTCGGGAGTAAGGCTGCAAGATAATGGCTCCTCCTTCAAGAAGATAAAAACCAGCTGTAAAGCGAACGTTCTTTGCAGAAGGCAAAGACATTTTGAAACTCTAGCCTCGTGGACATTCCAGTATCCTGAGTTTGTATTTGAAGATTCTTGTATTGCAAATTATTTCTTGTCTGTTATCTTTTGGCAGACTCGCACAGTTTGGCAAGGCTTGTGCTCATCACAGCTAATTATTTTGCAGAAGCATTAAAAGGTTTCTGTTCCCTTGGCATTGTATTTGATTTGTTGGAAAAGGGCGTGGGTCAGAACAAAATCAGACATCCTTGGTTAAGGTGACTGAACATTCTCAGTGACATGAGCAATGGTTTGCATCAATACCAAACAGCCCATATGTGCACCTGGTCATCGTGAATATCCTTGAGGGTATAACTGACCACACTGATCCCCATGTTGACCAGGTCAGACGAGGCCACTTTGAAGACCTGCTCTGAAAACTTCTGACGGTCCTTGTAGATTTCCTGTTTAACAAAGAGAGGTAACTATGTTAGTACCAAGCAGAGATTCGGTTCACCAGTTTTTAAACCCATCTAGAAGCAGCATCAGTTAAGAGTGGTGTGGTGGCCTTGAGGTAGAGCTCTTGCCACACAATCAGGAGGCTTGTGAGTTTGAGCCTAGGTAGAGACAGATAATTCTCTCTTTGGGCACAGTGAGAATGTACCTGCTGAAAAAAAACTCCGCATTGGCAACAGGAAGGGTATCTGGCCAGTAAACACTCAGCTCCCATTCAGTTGCCGAGACTCCACCCCACAAAGGATTATGAGGTCATTAAAAGATGATGATGATAGAAGCAGCATTCCTGGTGGGACCCAGAAGAAGGCCCTTCTCCATGGTGGGCCCCTCTCTCTGGAACATCATCTCCCCAGAGATCAGAATGGCTCCACTCTAGCACTCTTCCGGAAGGCACCGAAGACCTAAGTGGGCCTGGGAAACCCAGAGCAGGATGGAGCCCATCAAATGGCTAGTGTGATCTGCTGTCAGCAGGGCGGGGGGGTAGGAGTTGGGGAGTTATTTTTTATTTTTTTTAGTTTTTCCAGATTTTGTTCTATTGTACTTTATTAATTTATTTGATTATTTTTTCAAGTTTTTATTGTTTTTTTATTTTTAGTTTTAAATATGGTTTTATATTGTGTAAGGCGTCTCGAGTTGCTATGGGCTAACAGGCAGCAATATAAATTAAATAAATAAACAAACAAACAAATAAACAAACTCTTTTTTTTATCCTATAGCCTAGGGTAGTGTCTTTGTTTGTGAACTCTCAAAACAGTCTTTTCTTCACTCAATCCTCTCCATAGGGGTTGGAGTCCAAGGTCCCCACTGTCCCATGGCTAATGCAAACCATAATTCAGTGCAGGGTTGTTGTCTGCAGGGAGCGGGTTAAAACAGGCAAGCATATGGTCACAACCACACCATTAAAAGGCCATCCCTTGTCAATGTGTCTTGTGAAAAAGGTGTGAGGTTATGGTTGGGGTTACCGCAACCTTTTTGACCCCCTCCTTTGGATGCCCCAGATTCAATTCAATTGGATGGATTAAAGTAACAGCCCAGCATACCCAACTGGACAGAAAACACCTTTTAAGAATAACAGAATTGGAGGGCGCCTTGGAGATATTCTAGGCCAACCCTCCTGTTCAGGCAGAAAAACCCTGTTATCAGTGGTGGCTAACCAACGCCAAGTGCTGAAATGGGAGTATGCGCATGTGCCAGAAACCGGAAAAACAGCTCCCTGATGCATTTTCGTGAGAGAGCCGGAAACTGGAAGCTTAGCTTCCCGGCGCGCACACGCATGTGAGTGCAAAGACTAGCTGCCAGCGTACGCGCATGTGCTCCAGGGAGCTGCTTTTCCAGTTTCCGGTGCTCCTGTGCACGCCAAGACCAGCTGGCTGGCATGCATCAGAACCCAGAAGAGCAATGGGCGGTGGCTGGCGTGCCTGAAGAGATGGCTCTGCGTGCCACTTCCGGCACAGGTGGCATAGGTTCACCAACACGGCCCTATCATCATTTCAGGCACAGGGCTGTCCAATCTCCCCTTAAACAATCTCCAATGATAAGAGCATCCACAACTTCTGGAGGCAACTCATCCCACTGATTACCAGGAATTGTTTTCACTTTCAAGAAATTTCTCCTTAAGCTCTAGATTGCGTCTCTCCTTGATTAGTTTTCACCTCACTTCACCCATTCTTCAACCAGCGGGGACATCTTGCACACATACTTATACTCCCACAAGCACACAACAGATACAAACACAAAGTAAACCGCTCCAAACTCGACTGCAGAAAATACGACTTCAGCAGCAGAGTGGTCAACGCCGGGAACTCACTACCTGACTCCGTTGTTACAGCCTCAACCCCTCACAGCTTCAACCTCAAACTGTCTGTTGACCTCACCCCATTCCTAAGAGGTCCTCAAAGGGGGCGTGCATAGGCGCACCAGGGCGCCTACCGTCCCTGTCTTACTGTCCCCATTTATCTGTATTTACTTCCTTTGTTCCTGTTTATGTCCATACCTACACTTGTTATCTTGTACAAGTTTGACAAACTAATAAAATAAAGCAACCTCTACTTACCTCTACCGTCATATGGGCCATGATGGCTCTCTGATGTCCTTCCAGGGTCTCCAGAGCGATATGCGCAACTTCTGGTTCAGATTTGCCCAGGAACATTTGGCAAGCAGCTGCCAGCATCTCCTTGTTCTGGCCCTGGATCTTCACCTAGGTGGGAAATGATGGTGGAAGAAAAGAAGGGAAACGGTCCTGGCTTATTATCTCACCCTCGACATGGAGTTTGTCAGCCTAAGGACTGTTTCTCTTCTAAGCAGCTGGTGATTGTCCTCTTCAACCCAAAAGAGAGTTCCATCAAATCAAATCAAGGGAAATAACAGGAGAACGGAGCTGGAAAGCAGGTTAGTGGGACGGGGAGGGAATGGGGATTTTGCAGTAGCCTTCCTGTCAGCTTTGGAAGCCATATTGAGACCACTGATGCTGCCACATTTTGAGCCTGGGAAAATGGGAAGGGGGAATTTCTTGGAATGTAGGTAGTTAAAGACATAACATTCTTTTTCTAATTCAAGGTCATGTTATTTTGCGCATAAGTGAGGGGAAGTCTCAAGTTGGGATGGATGATTATTGGGGCATGTGATGTGATGATGGGCGCAGAGGATGGACTTGTAGGTTTTACTTATTGATATGAAGCCTGGAACTTTCAGATTCGGGATTCCCCAGTTGTGCCAGTTTACTATCCAAAATAAAAAGAACTTTTGAGAAGATGTCTGTCTCGGAGTTATTGGTTGGAGTGGAGGTTTTCTGGAACGCTGACACTTCCCCCCGCCACGCCCACCAAGCCACGCCCACAGAACCGGTAGTAAATTTTTTTGAATCCCACCACTGAATTCCTTGAGTGTATTGCTGGAAAGAAAAAAAATTACCTGTGCAATGCCAGTGACTGAAATGGGGACCCCATGCCGGGTGTAAACTTTCTCACTCTTCACATTTAAGGTCAGAGTGTTAAGTGAGATCCTGTAAGAGCAGGAAGGAAAGGATGAATGCACACACAACACACACACACACACACACCAATTTCAGCTCTAACAAAAATGTCACCCTGTCTTTCTATCGGTGAATTCAATGAGGGCAAACAGAGCACTCCTCCACTCCATTTTAAACCCAATAAGGTTAATGTCTGAAGGACGCAATGTGGTTGAATGGCTTCGGCATCCTGCCAACCCTGGCTAATCTCGGAAGCTAAGCAGGGCCAGCCCTGTTAGTATTTGGATGGGAAACTGAAATGTAACCAATGGGCTACATTGTAAGCAATGGGCTTGCTTAATTAAGAGTGACCAAGCCTTGGTGAGATCCTGAGAAGCTTTAAATAGAGCCTTTCACAGCAAGATTTACCTCTGAATCTGTTGTATGCACGGTACCACAAACACCCGGCCACCAGCAATCATAACTGGGGGGCTACGGCAGAAACCTGGGGAAAGAGATAAACAGTGCAGAATCTGCCCAGGCTAATTTTAACAGATTAACAGAGTTGGAAGGGACCTTGTAGGTCATCTAGTCCAACCCCCTGCCCTAGCAGGAGACCCCACACCATTTCTGACAGATGGCAGTCCAATCTCCTCTTGAAAGCTTCCAATGATGCAGATCCCACTTGAATTCTTTACGTACAGTCTATACTTAGCAACTTACCAAAGCTAAAAAAAAACCACGTGTTTCCTTAAGGATATCTACCTGTCCTACCAGATCAGATAGGGTAGACACGCTCCTGATTCCTTCCCCCAGATATTATGACCTAAGGGGAGCTACGAAGCATAACCAGATCCCTTGATCAATCCGGTCAATTAGATCCCTCGGTCAACTGTTCATTTTGGTTTTTTTTAATAACTGATAATAAAAAGCAAAAAGACCTCTGCAGAAAATTGTTCAGCAGGCACAGAAGCTGATCACTTCTTTGGAAAAACGAAGAAAAATGGCCAATTAATTCAGGGATCTCCCAACTTGGGAACTTTAAGACTTATGGACTTCAACTCCCAGAATTCCATGCTGGCTGGGGAAGAGTTGACGCCCATAAATCTTAAAAGTTCCCAAGTTTGGAGACCTTTGAATAAAAGGAAGAGGAAACAGAATGTAATGCAAGTAGCCCTCTACTTACAACTATTTGTTTAGTGACTATTTGAAGTTGTAATGGCACTGAGAAAAAGTGATCTATGACTGCTCTCACAGTTACGACCATCGCAGCATCCTCATGGGCACCTGATCAAAATTCAGGCACTTTGCAAAGCGGCATGTAATTACGATGGTTGTAGCCTCCCAGAGTCATGTGATCACTATTGGTGACCTTCCCAAGCAGCTACCAGCAAGCAAAGTCAATGAGGGAGGCCCGATTTGCTTAATGACCGCGTGATTCACTTAACAACTGCAGTGACTGGTTTAATAACTGCGGCAAAAAAGGTCATTAAAAATTAGGCTCAAGTCACATAAGAACAACCTCGCTCAGCAATGAGAGTTTTGGTCCTTTTTGTGTGATCGTTAAGTCAAGGACTTCTTGTATTCTAAAAAGAAACATGGGAATTGCTGACCAAGATTATCCAATAGGGCATGATTTTGTTATACATTAGTGGCCAAAATTGTGGAAACTTTTTGGGAAAAGCGTCTCCTTGTGTATTTTATGCCACCACTACCAAACAGGGAGATTTTGGTCTCATCACTCCAAATAACACTGTCCCATTGTTCCTCTGTCTGGGTAACATGGGTTTTAGCCCGGTTTAGTCTTTTCAACCTTTGTTTGAAAGATATAATAATGGCTTTTTTTGTGGAATTCTAGATTTTAGGCCAAATTCCTGCAGTCTGCGCCGAACAGTCCTTGCAATCAACTTCACATTGCATTGCACCATTTCATCTTGTATACACCCAGATGATTTTCTTCTGTCACGTAGGCACAGTCTTAATTAATTAATTCTTCTATCATCACTTGCTGTTGTGCACCTTTTCCTGCCTTTACCAGTGTGGTTTTGTAGAGACTGAGTCTCCTTATACCTTTTCAAAAACTTAGAAATGCCACCTTTGGTTAAGTTTCCACTAATTTTTCTTCTAATTTCTTTATAACTGTAGCCATGTTCACTTAATAATACTATTTTACATCACTTTCTGGACAACAGTCAACTCTTTACTCCATTACTTCAATTTTATTGTGTTTTACAAGCTTACTAAATAAAAGAATACAAAAAAATCTCAACCACCTTGATAGCGATCACATAACACACTGACAAATGTCCTCATCTGAGCTTTAACACATGACATTAAAAACTGAATCTGATTGGCTCTCTAAACACCTGATTGGCTCTCTAAACACTCATGCTCATTGGCTATAATCAGATGAAGGAAAGTTACCTGATATCAACCTAAGCAAGTTGTGCTTCCTTTTTCTTGTTACTTGGCTATATCTTTTCACAGAATACAGATAATTGAACAAACTTCATTGCATTACGTTCTTGATTAAATTAGCATTCCATAGATATATAATTTTATGGTACTACTTTAAAAAAAGTGGTGTTATTAGCCATCAAACCTCAAAAATACACCTTTCCCAAAAGGTTTCCACAATTTTGGCCACTGCTATAGATCCCCTCCATAAACTATTCCAAAGGACTGTGAAACACTTTGGCTTCTGTTCCAAAAAATCTGCTTTAAAAAGCGTAGGTCATGATTGTTAACACTCGTCAATAATTCTTTAAAGCAGCTGTGTCTTTTCCCAGGTCTGTACAGCCGCCCTATGGTGCACAGCTGTATTAACAACAAGTTTGAGTCTGTGCTCTAATGATTGTACAGCCAAAAGGTGATGATTGGAAAATGGGAAGCCAGCACAGTCAGGGGAACAGCCCTTGCTGGAGGAAATCCACTTTGTGAAAATAAAAGCACTGAGCAGTTAAGAAGAAAGAGGAGAAAATGGGGTCTCCAAATGAAATCCTAAAGAGCGAACTACATCTGAACAGCTGAAAGATGGTTGAACATGCAAAGTGATCCAGGCATGCTTGAACAGAGCAATCTGAAAGAAAACACAGCTAGCTTGAACAAAGGCATCCTGCCACATTTTGTGGCTGCCCTGAAGGCTGATCTTATCAGATAAGAAAGCGAAGAAAACGGAACAGGAAATGGAGCACTTACCCGAGACAACCATGGCTTCATTGGGGCCACAGGTAAAGAACATCTTGATCTAGAGAGTCTGGAAAAGAACAGAAAACTGGGGTTTCAGAATAGTAGGGCTGGAAGGGACCCTGGAGGTCTTCTAGTCCAACCCTCTGCTCAAGCAGGAGACCTTATATCAGGGGTCTTTCAAACTTGACAGCTTTAAAACTTGTGGACTTCAACTCCCAGAATTCCTCCTCCAGTCATGTTAGCTCAGGAATT
>JANHFN010007871.1:27538-41490 GCA_032468175.1 Toxicocalamus goodenoughensis | reverse complement strand
CTATCTATCTATCTATCTATCTATCTATCTATCTATCTATCTATCTATCTATCTATCTATCTATCTATCTATCTGAGATATTTAGCAGTGGTCTGTAGTTATTTATGGCCTATACCTGAAAGTTATATTATAATTTTAGGTGAGAAGAAGTTCTGCAAGGTTTAAACAGTGTCAGGACACAACAAAACAAAACAGAGACTTGTTTAATTTATTTTGATGTTGAAGCTATTGCTATACCTTACTCAAATGGAGATTTTCTGATGGAGGATACTCATTAGTACTAAAAGATGATGTCAATTGCAGAGCCTCCCAATTCATCTCAGAGTTTAGACACTAGATTTGAATTAAAGGCAAGTTTAAAATCGATATATGCCATATAAAGGGCACCTTTGGGGATGCAAGTATATTTCCCAATTAGATGTTGGAACATTTGCAATGGCTTACAGTTGTTCTCCCCCTTCAGAATCCGGCCTGTTGGTCTTCATTTTTTTACCTTGCAATCCATTTCTGTAAGTTCAAGATCAGTATTTTTCACTACAGTTTGTTACTGAAATTTAATAGGCTAGCAGGACAATAATGAGGAGAATCTGTTTTATTACTATTCCTAAATATTGGTATACTCCCTCTTTTACAACCTTGTAATCCCTTAAATCAGGGTAGAGTCAGGGAAACAGGATGGAGCTAAGCGTTTGCTGGCTGGATGCCCTTTCTGATGCCACACCAAATTCACAGCACTTTGTTTTTCTCTGTCCCCGGGAGAGAAACAACTACTACTATGCAGAGATTGAACTCTCAAGCTTCTAAGTAGGAGGCAAGCAACTTCGTTACTAGGTCACCACACTGCTCATGCCTAAATATGATATGATATCCTTTATTTGGAATTTGGTATGTTTGGACAATAAAGATAAAAAAAGAAGAGCCAAACTTGGCAGCTCCCATTCTGGGTTTGATTTAAAGAAATCTGATAGAATAAAATCACAGTCCAATTTTATTGTTTTAGTTGAAATATCACGTCCCTAATTTCATATATGGAGAACATGTGGAAGATAGCCTTGATGGGATATGCAAGCTTTGTTGCCAAAGCAACACATGTAGTTATCAAACATAATCCCCTTTACCCAACTCTAACTCATAAAACTATTGCTATGGATATCTTTGCTATGGTTTTTAAAAGCACAGCAATAGGAAGTTCTTTCCATCACAACAGACTTTCTAGAAAAATCATCCATGTAATTGGTTGCTCCATCCTCTTATTCAGGAATAATAAGCCACTCACTATCACTGTGCACTGAGATGAGTGGCATATCAATTTGATAAATAAACAAATAAGTAAAAAGTAGTCACTAATATAACTTATGTATATTATAGATAGAGCCAACAGGCAGTGGAACATTTAAAAAAATAATAATCTGACAATGGAATTAACTCAGCAGATGTCTTACCTGACATTCATATCATAAGGTACTCTGGGGATTTTATCACTATTACATTTCCTCTAGTTAAGTAGTTTGTAGTGTTAATCAAGCAACCACTACTGGCAAGCTTTTTTTCCCACCCAAGGTAAAGAAAGAAACCAGGATGTGGGGTTCAGTATATTGCCAGTTTTCAATGTTCATTCAAATACTACTTAATAGTCTTGTAAAACTGTTTCCTTTTCATACCTGACAAGCTTCTTGATTGCACTTTGTACATGATAGCAAACAAAACTCTTAACCTGAGCAGTTTTTTAAATAAATACTATATATCAGGACTTTAGTGCAGCAGGTTACATTTAATTTTCTAAACTATAAAATATATCGATCATTGCCATTGTCACCACCACCAATATCCCCCCCCATGCATGATTGTTCTCCAGTTCATTAGTTCCAGTGCTTCAGATTCACAAAAGTTATCTGCTTTTAATTACAGCCTACTAAGGGTGGAGTCATATTGTCACTGTTACAGAAAAGTTGGTTAGGTTTGCCAACATTATCTCTACTGACTGAATAAATTCACATTTAATCCTGAAATCAATGGACCGGCAGGGAAATGTAGACATGCTGGGAATGCAACATCAGTGAGCACCACACAACAAAAGCATCATTCAGGCAAAGGTTGAGCCTGAGGCACTCAATGAAACTTTTGTGAATCTCTTGCCCTTGAGTTTAAATTTCGTTCTGCTTCAAATCACCCTGAAATAAAAAGTGATAACTATATTTGTGAAGCAAACTGACCAATGCATTTCTGATCTTGCTAGACAGAAGTTGGTGTGTGTGTGTTGGTATTTGTGAAAGGAAACTGCCTTCCTTCCATGAAAAGAAGTTTTGCAAATTTCATAGGATTCATAAGAAATTGTAGGCTTGGAGTTAATCTCAATTTTCAAGTAGCTACTCCAACACATGGAGAAATACGTAGGATAACATTTAGGATATTCAGATTATTTTACCATGGAGAAGGCAAGCATTTTAGTAAGCAACTTGTACAGTTTTTGTCCTGTGATAGCAACTAATTAGTTCCTTTGCAGAGAATTAAAAATAATATCAGTCTATCAAATTTAAGAATATTTTTTGGTATTCTCAACATCCAGTCAATGGGGAGGGGGACTAAAACATGTAACAAAGGTGATTATTTTTTGAGGGGAGAGCAATAGCAATAGTACTTAGACTTATATACCACTTTATAGTGCTTTACAGCTGTCTTTAAGCAGATTAGTGTCAAACATATTGCCCCAACAATCTGGGTTCTCATTTTACCGACTTTGGAAGGATGGAAGGCCCAGTCAACAATATAGTTTAAAATAGTGGTGGGGGGGAGAGTTTTACTTTGAGCTTATATTAGATCTTGTTTTTTGCCATGGATGCTCCATAGAACAGTGAATCATCAATGCAATGGTAGCATTTTTTCTTTAAAGTACATTCTCAGCAATACAGCAAGAATAAAGTGGGGGTGGGGGGGAACTGGCACCATATCACAACAGAGACAAAGCCTATTTATTGCTGTTGTTAAATCTGGGATCTGTTCCCAGAAAAGGCATTTCTAATTTGCTATTATTTCTGGATACTAGAATTAAAATTACTCTTGTATAAGCCATCTGAAAGGGATGATACTCAATAATGGACTGTCAGCACTGTGCTACAATACAGTATGTAGCAATATGCCTTATGTATGCCTGCTTTTCTAATTAACAATACTCTGAGTTGAGCTAAGAGTGGGACTTGGACTCATGGTCTCCTGCTTTCTGCCCTAGTTCCTCAATCACTAGATCAAACTGGTTCTCTTTATTTAGTACTAGAATTTCTGTGTTAGTACTTCAGTTCTCTGCCCTAATGACTGGGTGGGTGTGGCCACACCCATAGGAAATTTTTCTTTAGTCCTAGGTTGCTTCTCTCTTTGGTTAGTTTCCATCCATTGTATCTTGTTGTGCATTTTGGTGCTTTGGAAAATAGATTGATTCTCTCATTTTTATAGGAGCATCTCAAATTTCCTGACAGAACAATTAATCAGTGCAACAATTTGCCTCCAGAAGTTGTAAATGCTCTAACACTGGAAGCTTTTAAGAAGAGATTGGATAATCATTTGTCTGAAGTGAAGTAGAATTTCCTGTCTAAACAGGGAGTAGGAATAGAAGACCTCCAAGATCCTTTCCAACTCTGTTATTCTATTCTATTCTTATGGATCAGGAAGTAAAACTCCAGTACTAACTAAAGAGAGCCAGTACTAACTAAAGAGAGCTAGTGGTTGAGACACTAAGACAGAAAGCAGGAGACCATGAGTTCAAGTCTCAGCTTGGCCATGAAGGCCAGCTGGGGGACTATTGGGCCATTCACTCTCAGTTCAACTCAGAGCATTGTTAATTAGAAAAGTGCCATAAGACAGAGTCAATCTATTTTCCAAAACTCCAAAAGGCACAACAAGAAACAATGGATGGAAACTAACTGATCAAAGAGAGAAGCAACCTAGGACTAAGGAGAAATTTCCTAAGGGTGAGACCAATCAACCAATGGAATAGCTTGTCTTCAGAAGTTGTGGTGCTCCATCACTAGAGGCTTTCAAAAAGAGTGAGGGAAATATACTCGGAAAGGAACCACTAAAACAATGCAGAAAACTTAAAACAGCCATTCCCCCTTTAAAAAAAAGTCAACCCCAAAGCAAATGCAGCAGCTGAGAGGGAAACTAAGAGCAGCTGCTCATGGTAATTGAAAACCTGGGTGTGCTGCCAAAAGCCATCAACCCTTCCAACTCTATTATTCTATGTTCTCTATGTTCTAAATTGGGTGCTTCACAGCAGAAGCAATAAAGCTGGCTGGACCACACATGCATTATATTCACGGCCTGTATGATCAAGCTGCATCACTGCCCTATCCTGTATTTTTCCCCCAGGAAGAAACAAGAAGTAGCCAATACTGCAGCAGCTATAAAAGGTCTTGGGGAACTCAGGGAGTATCAGTTGATCACAGAAGTGTTACTTAATACTCTTTATAATGAAAATGTTTGTAATCTTGTCGTTCTTCCTAAAGGGAAGAGATTAATCCCATCCCTAGATGAGTGATTGATGGATTTCCCTGCCCTAATCCTGTCAGTTTCTGTTGTTTATTGACTTGATTCGGCATGTATCAGCTGAATTCCAGTTGCAATTGTTAAGTGGTTCTTGGCTGTCTGCTGGAGCTATTAACTGAAGGGAGAGAGAGAAAAAAAAAACTCTTGCACTTTATTTTTAGCCAGTTCTCTGAACTGCATAAGCAATTAATTAACGGTTGGGGCGAACCAGTGAGAACTGGCTGAATCCCACCTGTGAGTAAATCTGCATGTCCAGAAACTGTCCTCCACAGATAATACAGAATTGTGTCTGTCCAATGTTTGCTTTTCCAAGTACTGTAGTTAGATAGCTAAGGTTTATTGTGATATCTATATTGTTAGTTACTCATCAAGTTTTAGGAATGAATATAGCATGTAAGCACTATGTTTGACTACACTGATCAAGATGTTGGAGTTAACTTTATGCTATAACAGTAGTCCTCAACTTATGACTGGTTGCTTAATCACCAATTAAAGTTTTAATAGGCCCTTGGCCTTTACAGCTGTTTTGCAACATCTCTTGATCATGTGACCATGATTTGCAACTCCCCCCCCCCAGATTCTAGAGTTTACATTCAGTTTCCAGCAAAAAGTGCCCATTGGGGAAATCGATTTACCTAATGGCCGCAATGTTGCAAAAAATACCCCAAAGTTGGGTCCGGTCACAGGATACCTCAACTTTACAACCACAATGACTTATGACTGCAATTCCAGGATCAATTATGGTAATAGGTTAAGGACACCTAAATATCAATGTCACTATAAAAACAGAATTTAAAAGATACATTTTGGAATTATAGCAGTTCTTTGTCCATATGTTAAATAATGCTAACATTTAAACTGGTGGATAGTTAGCTGATGACTTAGTCATAGCTTGGATTGGCATGCGGTGAAGGCCTTACACTGGACTGGCCTATGCAGACTCTCTCCCTGCATCAACCTAGGGTATACCTAGGTTGTCTGAGGAGCTCTGAGAGATGAAGCACATAAAGAGACATCTGGAATATTATTAGAGATTCATTTAAAAAATGAAAGATTAAGAGTTGCTGCAGCGCAGTGGTTAGAATGCAGTACTGCAGGCTATTTCTGCCGATCACCAGCTGCCAGCAGTTTGGCAGTTTGGGTTTCACCAGGCCCAAGGTTGACTTTCATCTTTCTAAGGTGGGTAAAATGAGGATCCAGATTGTTGGGGGCAATATGGTGATTCTGTAAAATCACTTAGAGAGGGCTGTAAAGCACTGTAAAACAGTATATAAGTCTAAGTGCTATTGCTATTACATTGCAGTAATAAGCGTGGCAAAACACTTATTATTTCTCTTATTTTAATGCATCTGCCTATAGTTGCCTAGTGGCCCTATTTAAGGTGGCTTGATATCTACTGCAGAGGGAGAGGTCCTAAGACTATCTGCAGGACTGCTGTACAGAATATTCTTGCTAGCAGGCAGATATACTGTTTCCCTGGAAACAAGACCTATCATGAAAATAAGCCCTAGCATGTTTTTTATGTGTGTGCCTAATAAGTGCTACCTCCAAAGTAAGAACCTGCAAAGCAGATGCCCACCCTTTCTGTCTGGTTGTTCATAGTGCCAGAGCCACCAGGTGAGGCAGGGTAGCGATGGAACTTCCCCATGCAACCAAGCACCAGCTTATCTCAGGGCTCCCACATTGAAAAAAAAATAAAACACCCCCCAAAATAAGCTCTAATGTTTATTTTGGAATCCAAACATGGGTAGTCATCAAACTCCTCAGGCCTTGGGTATTTGCCGGTTCTCTGAACTACTCAAAATTTCCACTACCGTTTCTCCAGAATTGGTAGAACCTGCTGAATACCACCTCTGAGGATAATTTAATCTTTTTCAATCCAGAAGCACTTCAGTGCTCCCAACATGACTATGTAGTAATATTGGATTAAGAAATACACAAATAAATTTTCCAAAAACTAAATAAATGAGGGTGAAATTATATGATACCAGGATTTTCCAGCAATATCTGGCGATAAAAAACTTCTGACAAAGCTAAACACTGAATCTTTTTATCAGATTGTTACATCAGTTTGATGATACTTCAAGAAAAATAAACTTTTCCTCTTAGTTGAAAGGCCATTTACATAAGAAAGAGGACTGTATATCTTTTCAGAACCAAAGTGCATATTTAAAGATGTTTAACCACCACTGACTGACTTAAAAGTTTACAATTAAGGAGGGAGTCATAAAATAAGGGAGCGTGCTTTATGTATTCTTTTAGAGGAATTATGAAAATTCTGGCAGCTATAAAATATGACATCTGCATTCTGAGAAGGAGTTTTTATTGCAAGATGATATGAATATCTGACAAACAGGGACAAAATTAACAAGGAATTGCACTGAAATAGTTCATGCAAGAAGTTCCCCCTCAGCCAGTAATAATGTAATAAATACTGCTACACATGCTTACTTCTTTTCCTTACTGAATTTTCAAAAGTTTCATTTAATTTCAGTTGGTTGTTTCTTCATGAAGTCCATACAAAAATATGGAATTAGGAATAGCTATCATATTCTGATTATCCAGGAAAAGAAGTACAAGCATGTGAAAATATGACAGTCAAAATCCTGTCTCTTTTTATTAATCCAGAAATTTATATTTTTTTCAAGATCACAATAAAATAGAAATAAAAAAGCAAGAACATATTAAAACCAGCAGCCCAAACTGATGTTGTAAACTAGAGCAAATGGGTGCTGAAAATCTTAAAAGCCTGATAGTCTTCTAAGAGAAAATATAGTCTGTCTTTCTGAAAATAGATACTTGGAATTGCACTTGGAAACATACTAGGGAAGCTATTTGAATAAGGGAGCTTACATTCCTTATTTAATCTTTATGTGCAACACAGCTTATTCTTAACAGGAACACTTACAACTACAGATTTAAGAAACAGTTTCTCTTTATCTGCAATTGCTGTATGTCCTCAATGTTGCCAGCATTGTCATGTTCCAACATGTGAAATTACAGGCACTTCCACACATCAACCCTTCACTTTCTTACTTCAAACCTTCAGACATATTCAGTATTCCCCAGAAACTGACAAATGCTGCCTTCACTGATTAATGGGAAGTTGCAAAATTGATACTCCAGCCAGCATTCAGCTTTGCTCTCTGCCTTTGTCTCTTTGTATTTGAAATCATAAGGAAGTAAATGAAGCTGTCATTAAGTAGTATACTGAAATGATGGCTACCTTTTTGGCTCTAAGGAAAAAGCATAGAGATATGGCAGTTAGGCATCAAAGCATCTTGGCTCCACCAGTAAAAGAAGAAAGGTGAAGCTATGAGGTGGGTATTTTTCTCTGACTGCTCCACTATTAATGTTGCGGAACTCTTATAGAGTAATGGGATTTCATGTGCTCAGTTGTTGAAGAAAGGCCAAACCCCCAAAACAAGTGGATACAGAACTACAGAAACATTAAATGTACAGAGACTATAAAGATATAAAGTATATCTTGTTTCTTGCCAATCTGGCCCATCTTTCTCTTTCTTCCATTTCAAACAACTAACATTTAATTGTAAAACAGGTAACTGGCAATGACGAAATCCCATATTATTGTAGTGATATTTTAGATAATGGGTTTTTTTGCTTATTAAAAAAAACTTTTAAAAAAAGAGCAGTGTCCAATTTCAATTCTGAAAAACAAGTAACAATTTCAGAAGATGGCTTTATTCACTCCTTTTCTTTTCAGATGCAGGGACAGATCCTGCAGAGGAAAGAACCCCAATCAACTGAGCCCATCACTAGACCAACTTTTATAAGGTTTGAATACAAATTTAAGACATATTTTAAAAATAGATATGGAAGAGAGAGAGGGAGAGATTAAGCAAACTAAAAAAAAGTTCATTTATAAAAGGTACGTATGGCAGTAATCCTGGAAATAAGATAATGAGGTCAGAGCAATTTAGCAATTCCTCCTTATTTCTAGCTTGAATGTCTCCTTGATCAGTTTCAATGGCCAACAACTTAACTCTTGCTTCAACTCTGTTAAGAGAGGGAAAAACTCAAATTTCAGATAAGATATTTAGCAACAGTTATCTTTTTCATCCCAATGAGTTTCCATTTTCTGGAAACCAGGAACTAGGAAAAAAGTACTTTACTTAGCACTTTTCAAAAATCTGGCTCTCCCCCCCCCCCAAACCATCATTGCCTCCAAAAACCTACATATTGAACTGAGTCTAGAGAACAATGAATTACAATTCCCATGTTCAGCACTGAATATGGTTACACTGGCTGGCTATACATGTTCTTTTCTTACGTTTTAACACATTTCTCATTTTCAAAATAGTAATTCTGTTACTTAAGCAACAGATTATGAATACATGATTGAGCTATAACATGTTTCTCAGACAAGAAACCAAGATTTTGTATCAAAATCTGAAGACAATAATGGTACCTAGCATTTGCCCAACAGAATTGCTCCAAATCCACTACAAAGAAACAGTGGCATTTACAAGACCTATATAAACTTAAAATACTCTGATCAATATCACAATATATATCTAAACAAGAAAAAATATGATCCACAATACCTATGATTCAGAATGAGGTCTCAATGCAAAATGTGGGAGTTATCAATCAACAGGAGCATTACATTTAAATTTCTATTCAAATTGGGGTTTTTGTCTTTGTTTTAAGGTTCAGGAATGCCTATACTATTCTATAGGTCATCACACTTTAGATAAAAAGTATAGCTGATCAGAATAAGAACATGGTATTAAAATAATCCATTACACAGAACAACAGGACTAGTACATAATAAGAAGGAAGAAATGTAGAAAAATTTTAAAAATGAAATATGTATGTAATTTTGCTTAGTATGTATGTGATTTTTTCCCATATATATCTTTATCCACATATAAACTTATCTTCCTAAAGTATTATCCTTTAAATGGATTGTATTTCAAATACAGTAATATCCTAATCAATTCCTATAATCATTCCCACACCTGCAGGACATTGGATAAGGAAGTCTGAATTATATTATCAGTTGAGACTGCGCAGAAAAAAAATCAGCTGTATGATTAATGTTAGCCACTCAGAGTGTCATGAACAGTGGGGAGGCATACAAATGCTTGTATTATAATTTGGTTGGTTTTATTGTAGACCACCCTCATTCAGTCTGAAGTTAGGTAGTGCCTAAATTAAAGAAGTTAAAATAAAAGCCATTGTCCTAAATATTTATTTAGAATATATATTTATTTAGAATCTTTAGAAGCCATGCCTCTCAACAATAAAGAGACTTTGGCCTATTTACAAACAGTAAGCAGATAAATATAAAACAATTATTTTTTTTAAAAAAGTATATAAAAATTAAAATCAAAGATATGGATGTCATAGGGTTGAGATCTTCTTACCCTGTCAACCAATGGTGAGTTCCCCTCTTGGGTTCCCAAGCCAACCGGCAAAATTAGCCTTTAATATCCTTCTGGAAGGCACATTGCTAACAGATATTAAATTTGTATTATGCAATATAAGGTATTGAATGATGTGAGCAAGAGTGCTTCTATCCCTCCATCCCAAGCATTTCATGTTTGGATGACAGATAACTAACCAAAAGCCACCTATTAAGCTTTGTTGCCAAGTAATGATTTGAAGATGAGTTTTCATTCCCATTACATCAATGTATCCCCATATGGAAGAAAATATCTCCAGAAGCATTATAATTTTTCATACTTCATGACCTTATGTACACTGTTAGTTAGCTAACATGACTTATCTAATTTTGTGTCTTCTAGATGTCTTGAAATTTTATCTGCTAAATTTCTGGCCCTGTGACACAAAGGTAAAATACCTTTTCATAACATTAGAATATATAATGACAAAGAATTACTCACAGCTTTGGCTTAGCAAGCACGGGTGGTGGTGTTTTTGTGGGTGAAAGCAAATCACCAGGGTGGGATTTGTCAGTTTTGGTGTTGCCATTAATGATCCCATTGACTCCATGGGTAGGATGAATTCCATTGGTTTTCTTCTCCACAGAATTAAGTTGTAATTCAAAAGCTGCTACACTTGAGCTGGAATGACTGATCTTGGAGTACTCTGAATGCTTTGGAGGAAGCTCTACAGAATTAATCTCAGGAAATGAAGGTGGAGGTGGGAAATGTTGAAAGTTATCCTCATTCTGTGCTCTCGCTGACAAACCATGGCTGGCGCTTTTGCAACTGGCTAAAATAGAAAGGAAAAAAATAGCACAACATCATAACACATTATTTGAATTATCCTCTTATTTTATTTCATTGACAATGAGATCATTACTTTAGTCAGTTACATTGAACTGTTATGCCAAGAAAGACAGTCATTTTCAAATTCTCATGAATATTTGAACTTAAGGATCATAAATAAATATTTATTGTTATTATTCATGTTACAAGTGGAAATTGAGTTGAGAATAGTAATTAATCTATGCTCAGTATTGGCTAAGTGAATGAATTGTGTGTATCAATCTTATTTGAATTAATCACAGATATATAATACCACTGTGTATGAAAAACACCAACTTATTCCAAGACTTTTGTATGCATTTCTGGTTTAAATTTAATACTCACAGGAAAATTAACCGGGGGGTGGGGTTGGCTTTTGTTTTTAAGTATGAGTTACTCATTTTTTCCATTTTGCCTCTGCTGCCACCTAGCCTCAAAATCTTAATGTTAAAATTTGATCAAACTTATAATTAATTTCTCCCTCTATGTAGTAGAAAACAAAACAAATATGGGGGGGATATGGATAATTATTCAGGAATATACACGGTGCCAAGGTATAAAATATCCACATTACACATTCCTTCCTGGCAGTTACAGAAACCAGAATTTATAGGAATATATTCTTAACTGACATCATAATGAGATATATAGCTGACTACATGTTTTATCATTAATACATAAAATGTTTTATTCTTATTAATTTCTTCATAATTTAAAAAATATCGACTGAAGTAGATTTAAAAGAAAAATCAGAACAATTTTGTGCTAGCTAGAAACCATGGGGGTTTTACTTCAATACACCTGAATGAGGAAAGGAAATGGTTTCATTTTTCAATATAATTGTATACTCATAATGGCAAGATAATTTAATGCATAACTTAGCTTTTTACTATATCAGTACATTTCTTACATAGTTTTATTTTTGTAGTTTGTAATCCAATTGAAACAGAGGTCAAATTTCTTCTTTTATAATTAGCAGCTGTATTTTTTGTAGTTGGATCCACAGAGTTTATTTTACTGCATTTCCTAATGCCACCTCTAGACAAGATGGGTGAAATAGAAATCAAATAAGTAAGTAAGATTTAGTTCAAGGGTTCCCAATTTTGGCAACTTTTAAGATGTGGACTTAAAACTCCCAGAATTCAGCTCCCAGATTTCCCCAACCACGCATTTAAAGTTGTCAAGATTGGGAACCCCTATTTTAGAGGATTATATAGAATACTTTTAGATATGTCATTATACATTATACTTTATACATTCTTTTTACCTTGATGTAAAGTAATACATCATCAGTAAAAGATGTGGAAAGATAACATACAATGGTACTCTAAATGTATGTGGTGCAGCTGGGTCCAAACATCACTCTGTTTCATTTATATTGTAGACAACACAATCCACCCAAAAACTGAATACCTGACAGCACAGTCAGTTTGGCAGTGCTTGTGACTGATCCATAATCATTGCTTGCCATGCATGCAAAGATTCCTGCATCTTCAGGAAAAGTCTCTGCAATCACCAAAGTACATATCTCTTCTAAAAGGCAATCAAAAGAAAAACAATAATTTTGCATTAGGTTTCACATAATTAGCTTTGGAATTCTCAATATTTAGCCTCAATCTTGGATCTAGGACAAAAATAAAACGTGCAACAATGATTTGCTTTATTGGGAGGCTGCCTTTCTTGATGAGCATCTTAGCCCTCTGCTCTTTTAAATTGCTATAAGTAGTTAAAGCAAACACTTTGTTCTTTCCGTGTAGAAGCATCCTAAACCATTTACTAGATAAAAGCAGTCTAAATCAAGCTTATCATCTAATCAATCTAGAGTTCTCAAGATACAAGTGACTAAGCTCAGATTCTCCTACTTTGGATACATTATGTGAAGCTTCTTAGAGATGGTTCTAATAGTGGGAATAATAGAAGAAAACAGAAGAAGAGGTATATCAGAAAGATCAGATTACAGATAGATCATCATGGAAAAAAAACTATGTTGTCATCTAAGAGGTGACAACAATTTTATACCACATAATGCCATCTAACCCAAGAAGATTGACTATAAATACAGAAAGCTATTGATGCATATGGCAAAGCAACTAATAGCTGTAGTGCACCATAAAGTTACAACAGTTCACTCAGCAACTGTTTAAAGTTATGACATACCCCCCAATACGTACGACCCAAAGTTACAAATGTCACAGCACCATGGCCATCATTCACACTTACAAATGACAGCAGAGGCACTACAGCCTATCCTCAACCTCCAACGGGACTCCACAGCTATTGGGCCTGTGGAAACTCACTTACCTTGTTACAAACTAGTGAGCCATCAGTTCCTTTGCCTGCTTCAGTGCATATGCAGAAAATAGAGGCTTAAAGTAGTGAGCAAGATCAGTAGTGTGAAATCTCTGCTGTCATTCGTAATTAACTTTACAAATAGATAAAGTAACCTGGTCTTTCTAATATATCTCTTCTTCTCAAAATCTTACGCTACTGATCTTGCATGATCTCACACTACAGTACTTTAGGCCTCTGTTCTCTACAAACCAAGGCCTGCACAACATCCACTGCAAAAGGCTTTGCAGAGGGAAGGCCTCATGTGTACTTACGACCAGCTCATTTGATTAGCAAATGTATGGGTGAAAGGAGGAAGTAATCGCAGTCAAGTTAGGTGATTCACTCCTACAAATCCTTGGGTTATGAATGTACTTGGCAGGCTCCATTACATTTGTAACTCAATGACTACCTGTATTTTATTGCAGATGAGCCTTACGTTAAAATTGGCTTGGAATTGGATGCTGATAAAAAAAATACAACAGAACTTCCGGTTGAAGAGCTTTGGCGCCAGACAGGGATTTGCGATCGTGCGCGATCCCTGTCTGGGCTCGCCACCGGAGTGCCCCAAACCAGCTGGTTTTGGAGCTATAGTCACCCCGTGAGATGACTGAAGACAGGGGGCATGCAGCAGGGTAGAAGGAGAGCCGCACCTCTCCTCCCCAGCTGGTAGAATCCCCTTTTCCGAAGGCGGCAGAACGGCGATCAGTAATGGCCGCCACAAAGAAGCCTTCAGCCGGGAAAGATTGTGCTGGAGGAAGTTAAAAGGTGAAATTTTTGCTTGACTGGAGGAAGAAATAGCAACAATAACTGAGATATCCTGGAACTAATTTTTTATAAAAGATACATCGT
>JANHFN010007871.1:0-15523 GCA_032468175.1 Toxicocalamus goodenoughensis | reverse complement strand
TTTTGTATATTTATATGTTTTTAAACTTGCTGTACACCGCCCCGAGTCCCTTTGGGAGAGGGGCGGTATAGAAATTTCGTAAAATAAAAATAAAATAAAAATAAATAAAAATGAGGATAAAATTTTGAAAAATATATGTCTGAAATAATACCATACCTTTTGAAATGTACATTTCAGGAATTTTTCATAAAGCATAAGGTTTCTGGCAATAATTGACATTATCTAAATATTTAAGACTAATATATCCAAACTATTGCTATTTCTAATAGCATTTCATTTAAATCTAGTTTAATTCTCTGCAAATATTTCTCTGATTTTAAACTCAAAATGATGTATTAGTTATAATCACCATAAGAACTATCCTGATAAAATGGATTTTCACAATTCAGCAATCCAAAAAAAAAAAAAAAAACTTCTGGGGAAGAAATGGCAAACTGAAGATGGCCCCACTAACAGCAGAAGGAAGAGCCTGTTAAACAGACCAGCTCTTCATAATCCTTTTCAGAGGATGACTTCAAATTGTCCACTATATAGTTGCTCCTCACAAGGAGACCACAGCCTCCAATGGGTTAGGAACCTGTCTTTGGATCAACAGGTTGTTCGGTACCAGGTGAGTTTCCTTCACTCCTTAGTGAAAGAAGTTTAAATACAAGTTTAAAAACTTAATGGAGGAAAATAAATGGCAAAATGGTATTTTGACCTTTAATTTTGGAAAATGACAAACAGACTAAAAGTCCAGATGGATTTGAAATAAGGTTTTTGGAATTAATTATAACAATCCTCCCTGTGGGAAAATAATTTTCTTTTGAATGCTCTTTAAAAAAAATAGAATGAGATCTTGACGGTTGAAAACTAGTAGTAACTAGAAAGAACTAAATATTACAATTGTCAACTCGTAAAGCATTCCTGGTCTGCTCTTGAGTTGCCATAAGAAGGAGGGGGGGGATGAAGAGATCTGATGGAGCAGTTTGGTTGCTATGACCAGCAGCACATTCCACGTATACCTTTCTCCAGATTGTGTCCCAAGTGACCAGAGCCAGCCGGAGAGGCGTGTTTTTTATAGCCCGCAAAAGTGCTTCATTGGAGAAGGCAATTTATGACACACCCTGGGAGGAGGGGAGAAATAGGGCCATAGGTAGGCAGTAAATTACATAGGGCAAAGCCGATCTGCACTTGGAAAAGTGATGACATGTTGCACTTAATAAATAATTGGATTTCTTTTGGAACTTGGCCCAAGGTTCATTAATTAATTAGGGCATCTGTCGGAACCCTGACAACAATGAAAGGAGAAGAAAACTTAAATTTGACCTACTGAAACAGAACAGAAAAAATATTTTAACTGAAAACATTGAAGGATATTTTTGAACAATGGATGAAAAAGTTAAGTGTTAAGAATATTTGCTTCATAGATAGACTGCATTGAAAAGATGTTATGGAAGAGGAACAAATTTTACAGGACAAGATCTGAAAATGGATTTAAAACAGATAGGCCACAAAAATAATACGGAAAAAGAAGCTACACTGGATGCACATATGAAATTGGCTAATGTGTTAATAATTAAAATTAAAAACAAATAGCAAAACCAAGAGAATGACCTGGATAATTTTCCTGTGTTAGATTTAGAAAATAAGCTTGTTAAAGCTTTGAAGAATTTTGTAAAAATAGAAAAAGAAAAAAAAATGAAAATGATCCAATCTGGGTCGGTCACTGGGATTAGAGGTTTAGTCTTCCAAGCTTTCAGGACTGGTGTTGGAGCCCATCCTCAGGAAACTTTTCTCTATCAGAATGTGCTTCTACCACAGAATGTGTCTCTACCACATTCTGGTAAACAGAAGTTCCCCGAGGATGGGCTCCAGCCCTAGTCCTAAAGCTTGGAAGACTAAATTTCTAATCCCAATGACAGACCCAGATTGGATCCCGAAATATTATCCTGGGACACATAACAGTATATTTGCTTTCATTTGTGAAATGAAAAGGAATAAAGTTTTAAGACATTATCTGAAGGGACGAAAGATCAAGATTGTTAAAAGTAGTAGATATTTTTCTATTTTTTATGCTTTCTATATTTTCTTTTTATTACATTTATATTAGTTTTTATCTTTGTAATTAACATTTTTATCTTTGTAAATAACATAAATAAAATTACTATTACAGCAATTCCCAAAGGCATTCAAACAAATTAATTAATACAATATACCCAGAAAGAACTCCAAAATGTTTCCTTTATCTGGATGTTAAGACATTGGTGGGATGTTTTAGAGTGCCTGGAAGGTTCACTGTCTTGTTATTTTTTTCTTTTCTGGTTTTGTTTTTGTTGTATGTTGCTTGTTTCTATCTGGTTTAATGTATAATGAGCTGTCCAGAATCAGTTGCAGTTAGATAGCATCAAAATGAGTAAAATAAATAAACTGAAAACAGAGCTTCTTATGGGAAATTAATTTAATTTCCTTAAAATCATCATCACTGATAAAAATCTGTAATTAATAAAGAGCATTTTGATTCATGAAATTATGACCTGCATTAGAAATATTAAAATTATGACCATAAATATTTTAAGGTTAATGCTATTAAGATAGATCCTTGCCCTGACTTTTTATTGTAGACCATTTTTTAGTCTTAACTCATATTCCCTCAGCAATCTGGCAGACCAAATTTTAAATGAGCTATGTACAAAATTCTGAATCTATGTTTAAGGATAAGGACTTTCTTTACTCAGACTAATATAAAATTGAATCACTAGCATTCTTTTTATCAAATAATTATCACATGGTTTTGCAGATAAGATCAAAACTAAAATAGATAGAATATTATACACTCCATTCTGGATGTAAGAAGTTCTAGAATATTTATCTAATCAAATAACTCTAGTGTACAAGTTGCCCATTTAACTCAGATCTATAGGATTCTGTGTAATCCATGGAATATACAATGCTGAGTAATCTCAAACACTAGAGAATAGAAAACAATTTTTATCAGGAGCCCATTCATTGGGAGCAAATACTGGCACACGTTTCTAGAGTTTTGAACTGTAATTCTCACAATATCTTGCCTCTAGTTGCATTAGCTAGGGCTAATAGGAGCTAGGTTCCTATTCCTAGGCTCACCGGGAGTGGTGAAGTTTTAAACATGTTTTTCCAGCCTATCTGGAAATGCCACAAACATTCCCAATACAAAATATGTGCTCAGCTAGAGAGCTATACCACTGCCCCACTATTAAAATTCTACTATGTTCCAGTGGTGATATCACAATGGTGCGGAGAACTGCACCTAGATTCAATTTTTCATGTCTGGATGCCTTCTGAGGACACATCGATCCTGGAGAGATTCGCTGATTAGTGGGGAAGCTCAGGGAGCAGTGAAGTGGAAGGTAACCACCCGCTGCAACGAAGAGGCACTCCATAAACACAGTACGAAAGAGCACAGTCATCCATGAGATGGGTGATTCGTGGTCATGACAGCCAGATGTACAGGAGGAAGGAAGAATAGAGACAACAGACTGAGACATTGACTAGTGTGGTGAAGACCAGTGCCGTAAGAGTGCAGAGGAGAAAAGATCTGGACGGATTAATGGTGAAAAAGTGAGTATCTAATTGGAGTGGCGGTGATTTGGCGGTGATTTGGCTATGAGAGCAGCATTTGGAGAGAGAAAAAGATTTTAACCAAAGAAGAGAAACGGAGGAAAGGGAAGATGACAGAAAAACAATATATAGGACAAATCTGTGTTAAGAGAGACATATATGGCCACTGAAACAGGAAGAAACAGAACAGTACTGATTTGACATTTGATACGGAAAATTGGTTGTTTAAGGGTTTTTGCGAGAGGAACTGTCTAGAATGGATACAGGATATTATCACAAGAAGACAGCGAATAGCAGGAAGAAAGGAAAAGAAAGGGAAAAAAGAACTCTGTGCCCAAAACAAATTGATCTGTGGATTGAAGCAGTTGAAATTCTATTAAGTACTAATAGTACATTACGTGTGATAATTATAGAGACTTGCATATATATTTATTAAGCATATTTTTATACATAAATTGTGATAATTACAGTGGTTTTGATTACTGATTGTGAATCTTGAACTTAAGGTCCTGATTGATAGATGAAATATTTAACTATTAACTTAAAGTGTTGCTCCTTAATTGGTGTTTAATTGTTGCTCTCTTAAGTGCCAAATAGTACTTTAGATTATTATACATTGTTATTATTATAGCTTACCCTATTGGTCTAACATTACTATATATCATTACATATTTATCTATTACATAATTAGTATATTGAAAGAAGTCATTATATATTATTAGAATTTTATCTATTGTTTAACTATTATATTGACATTTATTATATAGAACAATGTTATGATAGACAGTAACAGTTGGAGTACGCTGAAATTGAATTATTTAGAATAGAATTGATAAACTCAGAAGAAGTGAGGGCTGATTGATTGAAATCAATTGAAATTAATTTTTAGATAGTGATCAGAGTATTAAAACAACTGATTAATATACAGTGGATGGTGGTGCAGAAAGATATTTACAAAATTCTAAAGATGACAACTACAACAACTATCTTAAGAACTGGAAAAAAAACACCTTCAAACCCATCACTGACATCAATGTCACCCTCAGGCCAAAGATCCATAGAAGGTATGCTTAGAACCAAAAAATAGAGTAATGCATTGAACATGCAGATGATGCAGATGACTCTGCTTCCGATACAAGAGACAATGATGAAAATGCAGGAAACAATGACTAAAAATCATGAAGAGATGAAGAATGAGATGGGGGAGATGAAAGATGATATATCTTGATGACAGCAGACAATCAAAACAATGAACAAAAAATAAAAATGGGGCAAAATAGAACAGAGCAGATAGAAAAGAAACTGGAATTAGTGGATCAAAAATTGATGGCGATAAATAAAGATCTGGAGGAATCAATTATACACCTGGAAATGGAATGAGCTGCTTTCTACCTACGCTTTCAAAACTTAATGGAGAGTAAAGAAGAGGATTTAACAATTATATTAGAATTGATAGTGGAAGCCTTACAAAGAGATAGACAAGAAATCCAGAGTGAAATAGATAAGGTGTATAGAGTGTGCACACCAATTATGCCAGATGCCATAAACTACTGAAAGAAGTACATATTAACTCTGTAAACTCTTATATATACTCTGTTAATTACTTAATAGATTAAATAGTTAAATACTTAGTTAATTAACTAATTAATAGTTTTACTTATAAAATCAATTTCTTAATTTATTCCACTCTAATTATCAATATAAATATATAAAACTATAACTCTAAATTTAAGTAAATCTTTAGTATCAATAAAGAATTAAGATAAAGGAACAGTCGGTACAATGAATAAATACATAACTTTCTCTAATTTTCAATCAATACAGTTCTTATAAATTAGCAATAATTATGTCAGTTCATAATAAAGAACAATCTGTAGTACTATAAATATATATCTTTCTTTAAGTTTCAATCTATATGTAGTTATATAAATTTAAATATATTTATCACTAGAAATATAGCTATAGAAGAAAAAGATTTATCAATGTAATTTGAAATATAAATATTGTACTTAATCTCAAGAATTAGCTTTTAGACAGAAGTAAATTTACATATAAAGTTTCTTTCTTTTGAAGTATATTTTAAAGAGTTCCAACCAAGTTGTTTAAATCTTACTGAAGAGCTGGGAGCTGAAAGAGTTAACCGTTGCCTTTTCATTTTCAAAATGTCTGTCCTGTCAAAGTTGCACTGTCACTCTCCTATCCTTAGTCCTTCTTCCTGTTTCTTTGATTCTTCTGCTGTTGCAATATTGTTACTTTGGAAGCTCAAAAAGTTCAGCAGCTCAGTTCTAATCACTCCACTTTCTCTTCTTCATGCAGCTTGCTCTCAGTTACTTTTAATTTCACTCACTTTCACTTCTTCGTTTCTTCTCCTTCACTGTCGCTGGCTCCGTGTTTCGCCCTCTTCCTTCTTTGCTCTCCTCTTCATTCTAATTGTTCGTGTGCTGCTCAGAGCTTTCACTTTCACCATCACTCCTCTGGGCTTGTTCTCACCGACGATCTGACAGCTCACGGTTTCTTTCTTCTTTGCTCCCACCGCTTACACTGCACTGTTCGCCCTCTTCACTTCCTTCTTTCTTGCGGGATGTCAGATCTCTGGATCAGCCATCAAGAACAGCCTCTTCAGCTCCAGACTCGAGGGCTCCTTCTCCAATGCAGTTGGGAATCACACTTCCCCACTTCACCTCTGAAGTTTTCCCTCTCTTTCGCCGATCCCCCCCAGACCGATCCTCGCCTCAGAAGGCCACCAGACAGCTGAAAATCGGCAACGGGGGACAGAGCGCTGTTTCCCTATTCCACCACGACCACACATCACCACCGGAAGTCCTGGTCTGTAATTTTAAATTAGGCTGGGGTGTCCCTTTTTGAAGACAGGAATGACCATTGGCTAATGACCATTGGTCAGGCAAAGAGCTGGATCTAAAAGATATCTCCTAGATTGTGCTTAGTAGTTCAGTTGTGGCAGTGGAAAGCTTTTTTAAGAAGTAGGCACATAATCCATCAGGGCCAATAGAGATGGTTTTAGTTTGCATAGTGCCTTTTCAACATTATCTTCTGTAAAATCAATATGTAGTTGATCATTGCTATTAGTTGTGGTATTATTAGGAAATGTGGGGCATGAGTCATTGCTGTTGACAAGACTGAACTTAAAAACCTGTTCAAAATATTGGTCTTAATGGCTTCATCATTGCAGTCATTCCTGTTAGGCCCTTTTAGGGGTGGCATGGTTTTCAAGCCTTTGAGTTTGGTGTTTACAAAATTATAGAAGGCACGGGTGGATTTTGTGTGTAATAGTTTTTCCTCTTGTTTGCAGTAGTAATTAGTGCATTCTGCCTTAATCTGACGGCATAAGGTTTTGTGGTGGTTTTTCTAGTGAATCAAAAGCATGCAAATGTGAGTAAATAAATAGATAGAACTTTGGTGGTGAGGTTACTGTGTTCTGTATTTTCATGCTGGCCACATGATGACAGAAAAGTTTACAGACTATGCAGGCTCCCTTGGCTGAGAATTGGGGAGGAGTATTGTATGTAACCTTATTCATAGACAATTTAATTCTACTACAAAATAGTCCTTCTAATAATTCTATTACATAGAACATACTTGTGTAAGAAGGTGTCAGACAATTTAGATAGAAATACTTAAACATTTCAGAGGAGAGCTTGAAACCAATATCCCAAATCCTGTCTCTCTATAAATCTGACATGGTTCAGATAACTTGGCAGGCTTAACAGTGCTCATTTAAGTACATTTGGTTTATAATTCTTAGCAATATTGGCTAGGAATTCTGAAAATTACAAACATCTGGAGGGCATCTGGGAAGGCTGAGCAAATAAATTAAGAATTTCTTTGTATCCAATTTTGTTTATGAACAATTATAGATTTGTTATATATTTCATATATCAGCTTTGATCCATCCTTCTTCAAACATCGAAGTTACTTGTCCGTGAACACACTGTCTTACGCTTTAGTGATTATATATATTTATGAAATCATCCCATTATATATTAATTAATGTTAATTATGCAGGTCATTGCCAAGTCTCTAAAACAAGAATCTCTACACAGAAAATGCCATCTGGCATGTCATCTGTTCTTTGCAAGAGATAAATAAAATAGCAATATCCACTCAGACAAAAAATGTACAGTGAAATCATGTTTATTTATATTTTAAGGACAGGCCACTGTAGAACATTCCTTTGTCTAATCAATGCACAATAGAGTTTATGCATACCAAGTGATTACCATTGATACTAGTGAAAAACTACAAATGTAAGTAATGGAAAAAAATATAATCCTTGAGGCTAGGAAATGATTTTGGCAATACAATATATTATTTTCTTATAATTAAAATCTAATCAATTGTTATCATATGTCCTATTGTGTCAAAGAACAAAATATATCACTTTTGCACAGAATCACTTGTACTGCTTACTCATGTGATTTAGATTTACACTGCAAATAAATACACTTTGCAAGTTAGGCTGCCTGTATTTTTTTCTTTCTCTCTTTTTCAATACAGGGACTATTCAAACTAAAGCTTCTTAAGGGTGCCAAGAGACTGAATTTTATTATTCCTCTGTTGAACTTTAATTATAAGTGAAATAGAAATTCTCTAATATGCTTTTATTCATTAAAGATCTTATTATTTAGATAAATAAAAGAGAACAGGCTGCAGAGGTCAGAAATAGATTTTAAAAAGTCATATTATCTGGAATTTTGCATAAATTACTCTAGTCTGCATACCATTTTTTCAGATGAGCAAAATGAATTGTGAACCTGTTAACTAATTTGTCCTAATGCAGCATTATCATATTTTACTAGCCATACAATTCATTTGCCCATTCTAATGTAGATACTGTATAAACATTGTTTCCAATAAATCCTAATATTTACAAAATGAATCAGATTATACATTGCATGTAAAAAGATTATCAAGTGGGCAGAGCAAGTATTGGATGGAAACATGCTGCTGTAAATCTTATTAAGAAAAAGTGGCTCAAGTGAGAATTTAATAATTAATAAATTAGCACCCAGATATTACAAAATGAAGCTTCTTTTAATTACAGTTTTCCTCTTCCATTCTGTAGTACTGAATAGGAGAAACAGAAATATGTCTTTTAAAGAATGTTTATTGCTTTAATACCCTGCTTCTTTTTATACATCAGTTCGATTTTATGAATTTCTTTCTTCAATGAAAAGCACAAAAAGATACTATAAATAATTGTGCTAATTGTAATGGTGGTTCCTCAAAGTTGTTAATGATGATGAGGGGTTGATCCCTCAATTTTGTTCCTTTTCGTCTGAACAAAGGATGCTGGCTTGCTTCCAGCATCTAATTATATATGCTTATGTCCCATTAAGATCTGTGAATAATTTTAATTTCAGCCTTTCTCTACAACATATAAATTCTCTTTCAAATCAAAAAAACTTGCATAACTTTAAAACTGTAGGATAAAGTTTGTAAACCATACTGATACTGCATTATTCTCTTACAATGATTATAATGCCTACATTATCAAGTTTTGACTATTGTACTTCTTGTTTTCTCATTAGCAGTACCATAATTATGCAACCATCAAATTAATGATTATGTTTCAGTATGCATATCCTGTGCCAGAAAAACCAGGGTGGGGGGTGGAGATCAAAACATTAGGTATTTAATGTATCTGGTCTTGTATATCAAGTGACAGCTTGAAATCTGCTTGTTGTTCTGCAGTTACTTCTCTCTTTTTATATTTAATTCTTTTCTCAACACATAAGTCTGGATAATCAAATTATCCCCAGGCGAATGGTTTTCCTTTGGACTTGGAATAAGTAACAAGATTTCCTGTATGAGCTTACCAAATGGTAAGGAAGATTTTTCCATATTGTGCACAGATGCCTGCTTCAAAAGAATCACCCTAAGAGGTAGATCACATTTATAAATTGATTATTCAACTACCAGGTGATCACAGTTTCATACCACCAAAGAATCAGAACTACAGTATTTAATAGTGCATGTGATAAAGGTTCAGAGAAGAAGGATTGAGTTGACAGAACATTTGCTTCTGGCAAAACCAAATGGCTCAGTTTCAAGTATTTGAAAAAGTTATGTTCTATCAAAAACATGGACTATTCCACATGCAGTTAAGGACCAGATTCTCTTAGGTGGAGTGCTTTGTCAGGTAGTATAGAGTAGCAGAAGGAGGTTTCTTATTTAGTGACTAATTTCTTATTATTGCAGTAGACTCATTTCCAGAAAGCAAAACAAAATATTTGTCAGTGCAATACAGGACAGAAAACATTCCAATAATTATTTACCAACAAATACCAGGAACTGTTTCTTTCCCACCAGGGTTGTTCCTGAAACTTAGGGAATACATAAGCCCAGCAGAGACTTGTCTAATTTCCAATGGTTCCCTTAAAAGGAAGCTATTTTTGCACAACTACAGTATATCAACTTGCAAGAAAAACATTCCTAAATATGACAGTAAAGTAAACCTTACTTTTCTCTACATTGGATTCATTTTGTTAAGATTGGGCTCAATCTTCAAGTCTGTTGAGATCCAGCTGGATCTTGAGCCTATATTCTGGACTGTTGACTATTCCTGCCAGTTTGGTGTCTTCCAGGGGTGGAATCCGATCGGTGCAATTACTGGTACAGTGGCTACGTGTCACGCGTGCATATGTGCTTTGTGCACATGTGCGCCTAACATGCGCTGTGCACACGTGCAATTAACAGCTGAGCTACCTGGACAGCTGAGCAGCACTGCGTGTGGGTGTGCAGTGTTTGAAAAAGCACTTTTTTTCCTGCTTTTTCAACTGCAGCTGTGCCGCACAAAGCAGCTGAGGGTGAAAAAGCAGGAAATAAAGGACAGGTAAGAGCCCGGGCAGGCGGGTGGGCCAAAACAGCAGCAGACACAGAACCGGTTCTGTGTCTGCTGCTCTTCAGAGCTACCGGTTCTACAGAGCCGGACAGAACCAGTAGGATCCCACCCTTGGTGTCTTCTGCAAATTAATGAGTTCCCCGTCTATTCCCTCATTTAAATCATTTATGAAGATGTTGAAGAGTACTGGGCCTAAAATGAACCTTGGGGAACACCACTGCTTACTTCTCTCCATGTAGATATAGTTCCATTCCATGTTGAGTGCAGCTTGTCAGCCACTTACAAATCAATCTGGTGGCTATTCTGTCTATACCACATTTTTTTTTAGCTTCCCAAGAAGTAGTTTATGGTCTACTTTGTCAAATGCCTTACTGAAATCCAAATATACTATGTCCACAGCATTTTGCTGATCCACCAATTTAGTCACTTTTTCAAAGAATGAAATAAAATTTGTTGGCATTATGTGTTTTTGACAAACCTGTATTGGCTTTTGGTTATAACTTTGCTTGCTTCTAAATTTTCGCAACTCTGTTGCTTGGTTATCTTTTCCAGTATCTTCCCAGTTATTGATGTCAGGTTGATTGATCTGTAGTATCCTGGATCTGTTCCATATTACTCCTTCAGCTCTTTTCCAGTCCTCTGGTAGTTTCCCAGTACTCCAGGATCTTTGAAATATATGGTTCAATGGTTCCAGGATCATGTCTGCCAGCTCCTTCAGAATTCTGTGTTGTAATATGTCAGGTCCCAGTGATTTGAACTCATCTAGAGTGGACAGGTGTTCTCTTACCATTTTCTTTCTTATTTTAATTCATACTCCTAGTCTGTCTTTTATGATTATACTGTATTTTTGGTAGGTTGCGCTGTACAGGTAGTCCTTGACTTACAACATTTAGTGACCATTCAAAGTTACAACGGCACTGGAAAAAGTGATTTATGACCATTTTTCACAGGTACAACCTTTGCAACACCCCATTATCATCAAAATCCAGATGCTTGGCAATTGGTTCATATTTATGACCATTGTTGTGTCTCAGACTCATGTCATCACTTTTTACGATCTTCTCTCATTAGTGAATCAATTATTTCCTTGACTTTTTTTTTGTTTTTTGTATGTTGAAAGAAACTTTTAAAAAATATATATTTGATATTCGTTGCAAGTCTTACTTCGTCCTGAGCTTTAGCTTTCCTGACTTCATCTTTGCAAGTTTGGGCTATTTATTGGTATTCTGCCTTAGTTATTGTGTCCCTCTTTCCATTTTTTGAACATATCATTTTTGTCTTTCAATTTATCAGAGAGTTCTTTGTGTAACCATGCTAGTTTCTTCTCGGATTTCTTATTTTTCTTTTTCAGTGGTATTGAACTAGACTGGGCTTTTATAATCTTTCAAGGTTTCCCAAGCTTCTTGAATTGTTTTTCCCTTTACAATTTTCATCCATGGAATCCTTCCCAAGCTCTCTTTAGAGGTGAATAATATTACTGAGATCATCTGAAATTCTTTGAATCTTTTTGCAATGCAAAATCATATACCTTTTTCGTAATAATATGTGAACCTATATTAACACAATACAGAAGCCTGATGATGGCAGATGAGATTCTGCTGAAACTTCACTACAACTTTTAAAGCACAACTATAATGATGTGGGAAAACACCTGAACAAAGCTGAATACCACACACACACACACACACACACACACACACACATTCCCAATGTAGTGCTTTGTAAATTGTCAACACAGTATTGGAAAGGTATCTCTGCCAATATATAGCACTTACTCCAAATTCTGGCTTAATCTGGACCTTAAGTAAGTCACTGTAGAGGCATCAATGACCTTGTACAATGCAGAGCTGGGATTTGCTAAAACATAATAGATTCAATGGGTCTTAATATTCCATATGGATTAGATCTATGAAACATCTTACACGTGGTTCATTTGCATGGGAGAAATTAAGAGTCTCTATATATGAGTTGGAAATGACAGATATTTCTTATTTGTATGCTTAATTAATTAATTAATATTGGTACAGTTTATTTTCTCAGTGTAGCCTTTTGCTTTTCTTTCATATATTAAATGCTGTTTGCTAAAAATCCATATTTTTAAATCATTGGTTGTATTAACTATTGTTAACCATCCAGAGTGATCAATATGAGTGATCCTAAATATTTATTAAATAAATTACTATCAGATGCTTCTTGACTAACTAATCATCACTTGCAATTTTGGGTCATGATTTACATTGATTCCTACATAGTGAAATGTATTGAATGAAACAGATAAATACGTGCACATTGTACACAGACTCTTTACTTAGAAATGATACAGAAGTATCACACCAGCGAGCCACTAGTATATAAAAATGAGAGCAAACCCCATTCCCTTCCAGTGCTTATGTTTGGTATGAAATGTCTGCAAGAAAACCAGCAAGCTCAAGAGTACAAAGTACCTTATGATACAGAAGTATTTTAATAGACATAAATATTGTGCAACAGTGCTGACTTACACAAACACTAAAGTTAATGAAGAGCATCCTGTATCTTTCCTCAATTGGACATGCTTACAATAAAACAAGAGAAGATTAGTAAGAAGCAAATATTTTATCAAGAATGTATCAAGCTAAAACTTTTGGAAAGATTGGGTTACTTCCAACATAAAATATGACTAATAGCTTTTGGAATTGTGATGGTCAAAAGAATATAGAAACATAGGAAGTTGCCTTATACATGGGTATCCATTGGCAGCAATTTTCCAGAGAGGCTCATGAAGAGTTTCTGACAGCCATACCAGAAAATGACACTTGAAACCTTTTGCATACAAAGCAATTTTCTCCCTCCTCCCCAACAAAGCAGAACACATGCAAAGCATACAAAACATACCAAGCATTTTTAGGGAAGACTGAAAAAGATACTGTGGCATTAAGTTATGGAAAACAGCAATGTAATAGTACTGTATAGGGTTGGTTGATGATCTGGCTTGGAATTGAATAGATTTATACATTGAAATTTTTATATACAGAAAGCTGCCTTAAGGTCTAGGTCGGGTGTCGGCAACCCAGGGCTCTTTGGGTGTTCTGCTGTGGCTCCCTGTCCCATTATTGGCTGGTCCCGTCCCTCGCCCTCCCTCTCTGTACATACGAATGCAGCTAGGTTTTCCCCACCAATGTGGTACTCATTTATCTATTCACAATATTGCACACTTTTGAAGTGCTAGGTGGACAGGAGCTGATGAGCAAGTGGTGGGAACTCATCCCACTTCAGGAGCTGGGCTTGAATTTCCAGAGTGAAGACCATTTCTGGCTAGCAGTTTCAGCGTCATTAAGCTACTGAGCCACTGCATCCCCCATTTCCATAATAAAATGCACTTTACAAGGTGATCCATCTTCTTAATGTACAGCAATAATATAACACTAACATTAAACAATTCACTAAAAACTCATGCTAAATATATAACTCAGATGCATGTAAAATATTATACCTATCCAATCTTAAAATGTTGGACTATTAATAACTCTTAAATTCTGATGACTCTGAAGTGCCTGCAACAACTGATACAACCAGGCCAATCATGGAACTTCCCAAAAAGAGGACCTGTATTCACAGCATACTAGTCATAATTGAAATAAAAGAATTATGATACCAAATGCCCATTATTCATTCATTTAATTTAACAACAACAAAAGACTTCCACATAAATACAACTTTCCAAATCTCTTGGGAATTCACCGCAAGATAAAGTCCTAAGGCATCTGGCTAATTTTTGTTCTTATTCTTGTTTCAGAAACATTTTGCCAAATTAAAGAGTGAATCTGTACCAGGCATGAGTTGGGTACGGGTAGAATTGAAATGAGCTTTGGCTATCCCAGTTTTTACCAAGATTTTGCCAATGACTTCTTAAAACAGCTGAAGGTTGAACTGAACTGAAAACACAATTAGAATTTCCAATTTCTTCATCAGAAGAGATATTACTTTCCCCATTATTTATATAGTAGCTTCTATTTTTAAGGTAAAGAAATTGATATGAGCTTGGGATTAAATATGAATGGTTGCAGTAAAATTTCTTTTGTCACATATAACTCACATAGATGTTCAGAATAAAAAGAGTTTCTATTTTTACATACCTTACTTGCATATAAGATGAATACCTTTTGTCCTGCCTCTTATTAATTCATTTCTGCTCATTCATTTTCTGCCTCAAGGAAAGCTAGCAGAAAGTCCTCAATATTTCAAGTAACTTAGATAAGTCTCCCTTCCCAAATATTTGGATTCAAATACTACCTATTAATTTGTATTATTTAATCTGTATTATTTTTTAATAATAACCCAAGACAGCGAATATAGTCAACATATTTTCTTCTAATTTCCCCACAACAACCCTATGAGTATCCCACTGAAATTTAGAAAAACAAAATGCAGTAAGCCAGCCTGCCTGTTTTATTTGTTCATAAAATTATAAAACTATAGTCTTTTCTATCTCGTACTTTATTTTCAAACCAACTCTAAGCTCTACATAGCTTCTTAGATATTTTAGAAAAAATCAGTGGATATACACAACACTTTGAAAGAGAAACATACATACACAAACAAACACAATTATTAGAACAGTTGAGAGCATCCTAGAAAACTAGGGCAGGGAGCAACCTTACCAGTTTGCATTCCAATAAATGATTATGTGTGGACTAGCCTTACATTGTACAGAGACTTATGAAATCATGCTTAATAAATAAAGTCTGTTTAGATCAAGTCTCATGTCTCCTAAATGCAGGAATCCAAACTAAAGTATCCCTGATACTATCAGCTTCTGCTTGATATATCTAGTAAAGCAGAATCCACAACCACTTTGAGTAGCAGAAAGATTCTCCTAATGTTCAATTAGAAATTTGCTTCTTGTAACTTCAATCTATTGTTGCTTGTTCTGCCCTCTCAGATGAGGGTTATCTTTGTGATACCCTTTTCAGGTACACAAAGAGTCCTACTCAGTGGTGGGATTCAAAATTTTTCTGTGGGCATGGCTTGGTGGTCATGTGACTGGGTGGGCGTGGCCACCTCGACAAGGTGGTGCAGCACCTGGCAGCAAGTGACGTTGAG